>MU855495.1:0-17145 GCA_033296695.1 Staphylotrichum tortipilum | reverse complement strand
CAAAGGGGGAAAGGTTAAATCTTGGCTATGGGGGGTGGGAAGTGTGACTCGGGATACAAGGCGGTTTGTTTATTGTGTTTGGTGGCATATGTGTTGTTTTCCTCAGGACGGTGACTGGGTGGTGTGTGTGTGTGGTGGGAATGGACGAGGGGATGGAGGGGGGTGAGAAAGGAAAGGTGAGGGCGGGGGACACTCACGAGTATATGCCGCACGTTGATGCTCTGCGCGCCCTTGACCTTTGTCGCCTTGCCGCTGTCGTCGGCGTCGGCCTTGGAACCGCCGCCCTTGCCCCCCTTTTTGGACTTGTTGTCGGACTTGTCTCCCTTGCCGCCTTTGTCTGCTGCCCCACCCTTGGCGGGTTTCGAGTCTTTGGATTTGGCCATGGTGGGGTTGGTGGTGTTGTCTGATGGTATTAACTTGTGGGTTAGGGAGATATATTGTTGAAGGGGGAGTGTTGGTGCCGCGTGGTCTGTGTTGGAGGGTATAAACGAGGAGGGGTTGTGAGTGTTGAGTTTGATGTTGCAGGTTCTGGTAGTGGTTGCCCCTCCTTGGGGTTCGAAAATGGAGGGTTAGGGTTAGTGGTGGACGGTTGCCCCTGAAGACATTGTGGTGACCCCTGAGTTCGACTTCGACTTGTTCCCCAAGTCAAACTGCTCGAACAAAAGCAAGTCCAGTCCAATATGTTTTTCCTGTATATATAGGGTACTGGCGGTTTTATTCATTGTCAACTCCTGTTTCTCAGGTTTACTTGAACGGTTGAACGCTCGGACAACGTCCTTCCCCTCTCTCACCACTTGCTGCTCACTTCATCAAGACACTTTTCTTCAGTTTTCATTCACCGCCCGAAATATCACCCGAGCCAGTGCCCTGAACTTCTGAGCGACCCTTATCCTCAGTGGGATAGCCCTGATGCTGAATCCCCTCCCGCATCTACTGCATATCTGGAAGTTCCCTTCCTCCTTCCCACCCCGGACAATGACACCCTCAGCCACCAGCCTCTTGTACAAGTCCCAATCATCCAAGTCTGAGGGCTGGGGGACCTTGAGGAGCTCGGTCATGGAGACCTGGCCCGTGACTTGCTCGAGATCGAGTTTAAGAAGATAACGCCCAGTTGCTTCGTGTCGTTCACCGTAGCGCCATACTTTCCATCTATGTGTAGGGATGGCCCAAGTCAGCAGCAGCAAACACATTGAGTAGCTGACATCGAGGAATAAACCTCCACGTACAAACCGTCATTCCGAATTCCCACCGCAGGCGCGAAGTGGCTGCGCAGCTGGTGCCCTCTCAGGACGCGTACTTGCTTCCTGATGTGGGCGACAAGGGTAGGATGCATGCCCGGCAGCGTGCCTTCGGCGAGGTACCGCACCTTCCCATGGCCCATATCAATCTCCTTTCCAGTCAACAACGGTAGCGTTGTGACACCGTCCGCCCCCGTGCTGGCCGTCTCGCGCTCCGTCCCAACGACCCCATCCCGAAGGGCGCAGGCAAGGTCCGGCCACCACCTATCCTCTGTCAGCCACATCAAACCCTCTATTAACAACTACCCCTCAGAAAACCAACCCTCCACTGTCAAACCCCTTCCCCGCCAGCTCATTCACCCCCCTCCCCCCCCCCCCCCCCCCCCCCCCCCCCCCCCCCACCTCCCCCCATCACCGCCCCCCTCACCCCCTCCAAAACCTCCCACCCCCCGCCCATCCTCCCCCTCCACAACCCCTCGAGCCTCCCCGCCACCACCAAATCCCCCACCAACCTCCCCGGCGCGTCCCCGCTCTCCCCCCACCCCACCAGCTCCCCGAGCAGCCTATCCAGCCTGGCCACCCTTACCGTGTCGAGGTTGATGCTCGGCACCCTGCCCGGGGTGGCGTCCAGTTCCTCCGCCAGGGCGAGGTGCAGGAAGAAGGAGAGGGAGGAGGCGGAGCTTGGGGAGGGGGGTGTGTTGTGGGAGAGGGAAGAGCGGATGGTGTTGGAGAGGGTGAGGAGGGGGATGGGGCCGGTGTTGGCGCGGGGGGGTATGGTGCGGTGGTGCCGTCGTGGGGATGGGGGAGGGGGGTTATCGGGTTGTGGTGTGTCCTCCGAGGCGCGGGGCGCGGCGGCGCAGCGGGGACAGGTGGGAAGCTGGCTGTCGCTGGTTTGGTTGGGACGGGCAGGCTGCTGGGGGTAGAGCTGCTTGCGGGACTGGTCGACTTGGGTGAACGACGGCCAGGAGGCGGTCAGTTCGGGGTGGCGGGGGTGGAAGGGTTTGTGGATGTGTTTTTGGAAGAGGTGGAGGAAATGGTAACGGAAGGCATTTCTCTTGCCTGAGGGGGGCTGAGGGGGGTGGAAGATGGAGAAAGGCATGGTTTAGGAGGGGGACAGAGGTCGCAGGGATTGGCTAAGGCTAGCATAACACAGGATGAGAAAGTGAGGGAGAATGGTACCAGGAGAGGCGGTCTTAGGGATGAGGACGTATCGAGCTTTCATATTGAGACCATCGAGGTCAAGTGGCATATCGCTGACACGCCGTGAATGAGTTGGCCTCTGACAATAACGGCAAGAAGACCCGTCAGGGCTGCAACTGCCGCTATCTCAAACCTGCCAGGGTCTCTAACACATCCTCCAACGCCTCCTCCGACAGCCTATCCCCCTCCGCCCTCAACTGCCCCGCGACCCGAATCACAGCACTTATCGAATGAACAAACCGCTTCCGCATCCCCGGATGCGTGCCCTCCAGCAACGCCGTAGCCAGCTGCAGCACCGCCACCTGACACTCCTCTACAACAGCCGGCTGCTTCCCCACGGGCACGCTCCACGCCGCAACCCTCGTCACAACATCCATCCACGCCTCCCGCGGCCCAGGATGCTCCTCCTCCACAACCGGCAGCAGCACGCGCACAATCTCAACCCCGCGCGCGGCATCACCCCCGTCAACTCGCCCGGCAGAGCTCGCCTCAAACACATCAAGTAAATCCCCCACCAACACCTCCCACCCTCCATTCTCCAGCACCGCAACCCTCCCCTTCTTCTCCACCACCACCCCCTCCAACGCCACCAGCACGGGCCGCCGAAAATCCAACCCCCCCTCCCTTCCACTCCCCCGGTACAGCTCAACCAACATATCCGCCAACCCCGCAACCTCCTTCCTCAGCAACTCATTATCATCCTCCCGCACCCAGATCGCCATGGCCCGCACAGCCGCGAGAACAAGCCCATCCTCCGCCACGCCCCCGCCGCTCTTCGCATCCCACGCCAGCGCCAGCCTCGACGCGCCGCTGGCGGCGGTGGTCGCCGCGGTGCGGGCGTCGGGGTGCAGGCCCAGCGCGCCGGCGACGGAGGCGTCCCAGCGGTCGCGGAGGTACTCCGCGGTGAGGGAGATGGTTTCGGAGACGGAGGTGCGGAGTTTGAGGAGCAGGTCCGGGGAGATGGCTGGGCCTGGGCTGTCTGCGGAGTCGGCGGAGCGGAGGAGGAAGCCGATGAAGTGGGAGAGGACGTTGAAGGCGGAGGTGAGGCGGTGGGCGGTGGGCGGGTAGTAGGAGGGGTCGTTGAGGCGGGCGAGGAGAGTGGGCAGGGTGGCGCGGAGGTCGACCAGGAGGAGGTTGATGAGGAGGTAGCTGGAGGGGGTGGAGGCGTTGGGGGTGCTGAGGGTGGGCTGCTCGGTGAAGAGGAGTTGGGGGGCTTGGAGGGGGTAGGTTTCGAGGAGGGCGGCCGCGAGGTTGGTGAAGGCTGCGCGGCCGGCGGCGGTGGGACGGCTGATGACGAGATCGCGGATGAATTTGCTGAGTTGTGGGAGCCATTTGGGGTTGGGTGGCAGGACCTGGAAGGGACGAGTCAGTGGGTCGGTTCGGATGTTCTGAAGATTCGGGGGTAACCAACCTCGGAGTCCAGACGAGGGAGCAGGCTGGCGAGAAAGGCGAGCAGCGTGACGGCGTCGGTTCCTTTGAAGGACGAAACGAGGCTGCCAACGGCGCTGTCGATCTTGGACGTCAGGGAGCTCTTGTCTGTGGACGATGTGGCAGCAGTGAGCCACGCATGCAAAAGAGTGTCGAGGGCGAGGGGTTGAGAAGGCGCAATCTCGGTCAGGGGGGACAGGTCCTGGATTTCTGTAAAGGCTCTGGCACCCTCTAGGTGATTCACGAGGCTGACAAGAGTCTCGAGGGCCAGCCGCGCGGTGTCATCTGAGCTGTCATGCGGTCAATACAAGATACAGGAAGAAAATGGGTGGCGCAAAGGGTCTGTCCTTACCAGTAGAGCAGACAAGCCACCAGGTGCGGGATGCGTCCCAGCAGTCTGGAGCTCTGCCTCGCGTCCTCGGGCAGCAGCGCGGCAAAGGTGTGGATGACCGAGACGCCGAGATCGAGCATGTCGTTGGACGCAGCAGCAGAGGATGGCTTCTTGGTCGGTTTGGACCCCGACCTCGATCCGGTCTTGATCAGACGGTCTAGGAACTTGGGCGGGATGCTTTCCCAGAGCGACTGGATGGTCCCCTCATCGCTCTGCAGGTCTGGCGTGTTGTCCAGGACCGACTTGAGCAAAGCCAGGCCGACGAAGCGCGAGGTGTCGTCTTTGGCGCGGAGAAGGGTCTGGATCTTTTGGGTCGAGGCGGCGTAGGTCTCTGCCAGGAGGTCGACCTCTGCCGCCGTCGACGAAGCAGGACCACTCATTTCGGCCGCAGCCTGTTGGAGGCCTAAGAATAGGATGTCCTCTATCCTGTGGTCGGTCCTAGTCCTAACTTGTCCGGAGTGCCATGTTACGGGACCAATGGCCACGCCCCGGTTGAGGGTGGTTGAAATGTTCTCCAGGAGGAGCCGGGCTACCCCCCTGCCCGAGACTGGACCTGTGTGCCAACCAAAAATGGTGGCTGAGGACCGAGCATGATTGCCGCTCTCTCGCCCCAGTCAAGCCACACAAACTTTCACCACAAAAATGACATAGGTACTCCGTCCGGGGTACTGATTTCCACGCAGTACAGAGAGCGGTTCAATAACCTTTCCTTCAATACGGTAGGTAATTGAAGCGAAGCTTTATTTGAGCGGACGGAATGGCGGTCGTAAGCAAGTGGGGGGTCGGTTTCAGGCCAAGCACGACCAACCTGGGCACCATTCATCCCCAAACCCGACCTCCAAACCCATCAACCAACACCAGGGAGAACACCGTGGTTGGGTATGGTCAGTTCCGTCTCCGCCCATCCAGGGCTGAGGCCTCTTCGGCGTGTCTTCCGAATCCCCCCCTTTCCAGCGCTTCACATCCGACCTAGCCTCCCAGGCCTTCACTTTCGTCCCGCACTGGTGCCTCATCCGCGCAGCCAGCACCGTCGTCAACATACGATGTCTTCGTCCCAGTTTAGGTCTGAGCCCCTTCCCGTGGGGTAGGCCCTCTGCGGTGATTCCGGCGCCTGTACAAGATCGAACAAGTTCTGTCGGGGCGCCAGCAACCATTGTTGTGTGTGTATCGAGCAAGGCGAGTGGCATACCCTGAGTGGTTTGATCAGATGCAAGCTGACTCTCAAGGCCGACCACAGCAACGAAGGGAAGAATTTTATTTTGAAGGACATGTTCCGGGGTGACTTCGACTATTTAAAAGTCGCTGCAGCAGCCTCTGTCCACGTCGCCCCATCTGCGAGTCCTCGTCGACAGCATTCCCGAGCACGAAATCTTTATGGTTTCATGACCACAGACCTCCTCGACTTTGCTCGACAGCCTCTGTCAGACGACGTCAGGAAGAGCATCCTCAATGGTGTCCTGACAGGCCTCGTTGAGCTGCATGACAGGCGCATTATCCACACCGGCCAGCAGCGTCGCTCTCATTTCCCTCTGGCGCCGCAGCTAATAGCGTGGCAGATATCAAGCCCAGAAACATCCTGATCAACCACGATGAGATGGTCGCAGCTGGCCAAGAGCTTACGGTGCGCCAAGTTCGGATTTCGGACTTCGAGGACGCAGTGCAGCTCGACCCAGGCAAGAGCCTCCGCGGCTGTCTCTGCGGCAACGAATTCTGGCGCAGCCCCGAGTCGTGGGCCCGCGTGAAGCAGAGCCTGACGTCGGACGTCTACTCGTTCGGCATCGTGGCCATCTACGTCATGCTCAAGCACATGGTCTTCCGCGTGCCCGACGAACAGTTGGACGGCGACAATGACTGGCGGCACATCCTCTGGCGGCACATCTCGTACTTTGCGGATGAAGAGGGGCTTGAGGGTCTCGTGAGGCATATCGGGCGGGAGGATCCGTACATTGAGCGGCTCGTGGCGCTGGCTGGTGATTTTGGACCTGTGAAGCCGAGGGAATCCTTTGCGCTGTGGCATTATGCGGATGCGGAGTTTCCGGATGTTGTTGACAAGATGACAAACTTGGATCCTGCACGGAGGATCACAGCGAGGGAAGCACTGGAGCATCCCTGGTTCCAGGCGGCGGAGTTGGTGTAGATGTGTGTGTTCCGTCTGCTCGGTGCGCTCGGCTCACTGACGGGGCGTGCTCCATGCGCAGTTGCTCCTGTTCACTTTCACTGTCTTGAGATACCTATCCATCCCCCTCCAACTGTATTCGTTCCAGCTGCTGTTGGGAAACAGCGAGTCTTTTCTGTTTGGGAAAGCAATGCCAGGCAATGTGCCTCTAGATGCATATTACTTGTGCGAAGAATGCCAGCCTCTTTGGCATATCAGAGGTCATGGTTGATGAAAGGATGCCACTCATCGAGTCCCAGGACGGATCTTATGGTCCAAGTCCCTGTCATACCCCTGCCGCTTGGCCTGGACCAGGGGTCAGGCGATAAGATAACGCCATCAGCAACACAGCCGCTGCCATGCGCAACCCAGCTTGACACTGCAACATCCCGGCAACTCGACAACAAGGGCAACGACTTGCCGACTCGGCCTCGACGACACGGATCACGGAACCGGCGACTCTCACTGACCACGCCGCAAAGGCGAGCCCTCTCTGCTCTCCTCCGACCGATGAGAATGGCGGATACACCCGCGACCAGCCCAGCATGCCTCCTCCCCGCGCAATGAACAACGGCCACCACGGCAACGGCGCGTCGAGCTCGTCCGCCCGCCAGCCGTCCAACCCTTACTCACACGACGACGACGACGACGACGATGACGACGAAACCGACGAGCTCGACCTGCTCAGCGACGACCCCTCCCACCTCCACAACCCCGACACCGACCACGCCCTCCTCCGCGACGACCCTCTCCACACCAATCTCTCCTCCCCCCTCACCTTCAAGCGCAAGCAGAAGCAACCCAGCCTGCTCTCCCAACCCGCCCGGCTGATCACCGCCCTCACCGGCCGCGCCTTCAACAACAACAACCACCCAACCCCCGCCACCAACCCTACCACCACCTCCGCCGCCGCCGCCGCGCGTGACAGCCACGACCTCCCCCCCGGCGCAGGCACCCGCCTCGACGCCGTCCCTAACCCCCCCAAGACCGCCGTCCACCCACACGACTGGCACGCCGAAGGCCCCGGCCGCCGCGTCGCCTACGAGGACCTGACCGCCATCGACTGGATCTTCGAGTACACCAAGGAGCGGCAGCGGCAGCGGGCGCTGCGGGCAGCCACCTCGCCCCATGATGGTGGCGGGGGATTAGCGCCGCTTCTGGGGTATGTCCAGCGCTTGCTCGACGCGAGCCAGGTGTGGGTTGTGCTGATCCTGAGCGGGTTGGCGGTCGGGGCGCTGGCGGCGGGGATCGATGTCGCGACGGACTGGCTGGGGGATGTGAAGTATGGGTTTTGTAGCGGGGTGGACGGGGGCAGGTTCTATCTGGGCAAGACGGCGTGTTGTTTGGGGTATGACGCGGGGAGCCAGTGCCGCGGGTGGAGGAGGTGGGGGGAGGTGGTTGGGTCCGGGAGTGAGAGGGGCGTGTGGGTGGTGGAGTATGCGTTTTATTTGGTGTTTGCGGTAGGTGTTGAGTTTGGGTTTGGGTTTGGCTTGATCTTGGGGGAGGGGAAGGCTGATGGGGAAATAGATCACGTTTGCGATGGCGGCGGCCGTGCTGGTCAAGGAGTACGCCATCTACGCCAAGCACAGCGGAATACCCGAGATCAAGACCGTCCTCGGCGGGTTTGTCATCAGGCGGTTCCTGGGGATACAGACCCTGATCACAAAGTCGCTGGGCTTGGTAAGTTAACCGTCCTGTCAGCTTCATTATTGGGGTGAAGACTGACCGGCTGGACAGGTTCTGGCCGTGGCGTCTGGCATGTGGTTGGGCAAAGAAGGGCCTATGGTCCATGTGGCCTGCTGCTGCGCGAACCTGTTTACAAAACTATTTCCCAGCATCAATAACAACGAAGGTAAGCAAGGCACAGTCCCTCCCGATGCCGCCATGCTGACCAGATACAGCGCGGAAGCGAGAGGTTCTCTCCGCCGCCGCGGCGTCGGGCATCTCCGTCGCCTTTGGCTCGCCCATCGGCGGCGTGCTCTTCTCGCTCGAGGTAGGTTTCAGAGACGGCCCTTTCTCAAGTTGACCCGCTGACATCCCCAGCAACTGTCGTACTACTTCCCCGACAAGACCATGTGGCAGAGCTTTGTGTGCGCCATGACGGCCGCCATGGTGCTCCAGGCCTTCGACCCCTTCCGGTCCGGAAAGCTGGTCATGTATCAGGTCACCTACAGCTCCGGTTGGCACGGCTTCGAGCTCGTCCCCTTTGTCCTCCTGGGCATCCTCGGCGGCATCTACGGGGGCCTGTTCATCAAGGTGAACATGAAGGTTGCTCAGTGGCGGCGGTCGGTCCCAGGCCCCGTCACCCACGTCGTCATGGTGGCCTGCCTCACGGCCCTCGTCAACTACCCGAACCACTACATGCGCTCGCAGAACTCGGACCTGGTGTCGAACCTGTTCTCCGAGTGCTCCAAGCTGCTCGACGACCAGTTCGGGCTCTGCAAGACGGGCGCCGCGTCGGCCGGCGCCATCATCCTGCTCATCTTTGCCTCTTTCCTAGGCTTCTGCCTAGCGGCCATCACCTTCGGCCTCCAGATCCCCGCCGGCATCATTCTGCCGACCATGGCCATCGGCGCCCTCACCGGCCGCGCCGTCGGCATCATCATGGAGATCTGGCAGCGCAACCACCCGGGCTTCATCGCGTTCCACACGTGTGAGCCCGACATCCCCTGCATCACGCCCGGCACGTACGCCATCATCGGCGCGGCCGCGGCGCTGGCCGGTGTCACGCGCATGACCGTCTCGATCGTGGTCATCATGTTCGAGCTCACCGGCGCGCTCACCTACGTGCTCCCCATCATGGTGGCCGTCATGATGTCCAAGTGGGTCGGCGACGCCTTCTCGCGGCGCGGCATCTACGAATCCTGGATCCACTTCAACGAGTACCCCTTCCTCGACCTGTCCGAAGAAACCACGCCGATCCCCGACATCCCCGCCTCCCAAATCATGACCCGCATCGAGGATCTCGTCGTGCTCACCGCGGCGGGGCACACCATCGCCTCCCTGTCCGCCATCCTCGACGCCCACCCCTACCGCGGCTTCCCCGTCGTCTCGGACCCGCGCGACGCCATCCTCCTCGGCTACATCTCGCGCGCCGAGCTGGCCTACACCCTGGCCGCCGCCGCGCAGCCGCCCCGCAGCCTGCCGCCCGAGACGGAGGCGTTCTTTGCGCACCAGCCGCTTGCCGACCCGCGCACGACGCTGGACCTGCGGCCGTGGATGGACCAGACCCCGCTGACGCTGCCCGCGGGCGCGCCGCTGCATCTGGCCGTGAGCTACTTCCAGAAACTGGGGCTGCGGTACGTGCTGTTTGTGGACCGCGGGGTGCTGCAGGGGATCTTGACCAAGAAGGATGTGTGGTATGTGCTGAACGGGGCGGAGGAGACGAGGAGGACGAGCGGGGGGGTCACGGGCGGAGAGGGGGGGCAGCAGACGGGGGTGACGAGGGAGGAGGGGGAGGGGGAGAGCGCGGGGTTGTTGAGGGCGGTGGGTGGGCTGGGGGAGGGGAGGGGGGGAGTGGATAGTCCCGTGGTGGATGGGGGGAGTATATTGTAGCGTGCTTTTGGTGTATATGAGTCGGTTATGGGTATCGGGGGGTCGGTCTGGGCTGAATAGATCTTGTGTAAGATATCTGCGGTTTCGTTTTCAACCCGCTGAATGGTGCACGACCCTGAACGAACCGACCTGCGATGACTTTTACGGTTTTCTTCGATGCTGCTGTCTTTAATTTTCCCTTGAATTCGCTTCCTCTCCCTCTGCCAAAGCATGGCATCATCGAGCCAAGTGAGGGGTTAACCCATCCAGCGTAGCCTCGACTCGCACCACCCTCGCTTCGGTCGCTTCAGTCTCGACCCAGCTGAGCAGCTGGCAGTTACAAAGGGGCGTCTTTTGTGGACCCTCCCTTTAAGCACTCGACTCCCACGATCTAGCTACGATCCACTAACTCGCCGTTATCCACTCCTGGTTATCCACTCACCTCAACCCAACTCACTCAGCCTCCTTTGTCTGGCCAACCTCACCGATACCAACCAGCCAACACGTCCATTCGGCTACAAATATCGCCGTATTCTTCATTTGGGTACATCACACCACACGCATCGTCTCACGGCAGAAAACCTCGCGCCAATGTCGGGGTATAAGGACATGCTCAAAAAGGGTTGGCACCCCGACAAGGGGTCCTCCCTCGTCGACTCCGTCAAGGGCCGCGCGGTATGTCGAGCGCATGAGTGACCACCCACATGACATAATATGATATGAACCATCTACTAAGCCCCCCTCCAGAAAAATCTAGTCGGCCGCGGCGAGGACGTACGTCCCCCCCTCCCCTCCCCTCACCCACGACCCCCCCTATTAACCGCCCCTTTTGTTTCCAGTCCTCCCGCACGGAACACGTCGCCCCCCCTCTCTCCTCCCTGCGCGACCCAGCCGGCTTCGCACCCCCCCCAAAACGCAACCCCAACGCCACCACCACCCTTCCCTCCCCTTCCCCATCGCAACAGCAGCAGCAGCAGCAGCAGCAGCAGCAGCTCGAACCCTCCCCGGCGGCCGACGAGCCCCCCGCGCCCCCCAAGCCTTGGCGCCTCGACACCACGGGCCTGTCGACCGCCCACCTGCCCCCGCCGCCGGGGAGGAAGGACGGCGCGGACGGGGGGGCGCCGCCCCGGTCGAACCCCTCCTCCCCCGCCGCGCTGCCGTCCCCCCCACCGGGTGTACCGAAGCATGAGGCGTCTCCTTCCCTTCCTACCCGCCCTGCCCCGTCGCAAACTCCCTCCCACGTCCCGTCGCCTGGCCCAGCGCAGGGGTACGTCAACCAAGCAGCCACCTCCCGGCTCGCAGCAGCGGGTGTGTCGGTCCCCGCGCTGGGGATTGGTGCGGTGCGCTCGCCGGGGCAGCAAGCTGGGGGGGTGGCGCAGGTGCAGATGAATGAACTGCAGGCAAGGTTCGCGAGGATGAATAACCCCACCCCCACCGGGGGTAATAATCCAGGGGGGAGTGATACGGCGGCGGCGGTGGCCGCGAAGAAGAAGCCGCCTCCGCCGCCGCCGAAGAAAAAGAAGCCTGGTTTGGCGGGTGGTGGGGGTGGAGGGGGAGGACCGGGGCAGAGTTGGGGACAGGGGCGAGGCGGGGAGGATGATGAGGGGGTTCCGCCGCCTATTCCGATGGCGACGAGGCCGAGGTTTTGAGGATTGAGGAGGATGGTTAGGTTGGGGGGGTTGTGATGGGGGTTGGTTATGGGCAGGGTGAGTGGAGTCAGCGATGGGGGGGGTGGAAGCCGGTTTTGTTCCTTGAGAAGGGGGCTGCGGGTGGCATTCATAGTGGTTGGTCTGGCGGAGGGGGGTGGCGAGTAAGTAGGTGTGTATATAGTCTCGCGACACTATTTCTTGTTACAAACCTTGATGTGTACATAGTTGTCTGACACCAGGGCTCCTGTTTACATTCGCCCGCGAATCGTCCCGGTCTGGGTCGAAGTCAGGCGCGTATCATGGATCCTTTGCGGGTAAACCCAAGAAGGAGTAAAACAAACCCGCGGGTTGAGCCACCAACTATGCTTTACCTTGTTCCTAAAACAACTTCTCACTTCCACTTGCAACTAAACAAAAACAAGGCTCCACTCCCCGCCCCTTGGATCAACCGCCACGGTACAGCTAATACCCACTACAATCAATTCTCGAGGTTGAGGCACAGTGTGGTGCTTGTTATGATAAATGACTGCCGTGCTCGCCTGAGGATTCCTAGTCCTCCCACAAGCGCCGAGAACCTTGGCTACCTCATTGCTGCCTTAAGCACTCCCAACTGAAACGCAAGCAAGGAAAACGCGGCTGACTCAACAAACACAGGGTCATCTCAGGGGGAAAGTGGCGGGGGTGAAGAATTGGCTCGTTTGCCATCAAGGGCATTGGGCTGGCAAGGGTGACGGCGTGAGAGCTTGCAAAATCTGGTATATGGTGACAGCGATGGGTTGGAGCAAGGTTTTTTTTTTGTGGCAGCTAGTATAACAGGAACAAGTTCCTGGCCCTTTACACCTTCATCTCCTTCAGGCCGTGCTTCCAGGCAACGACGTAGGGGGTGACACCGTCCTCGCGGTAGTTGAGGAGCACAACCCTGTGATGGTTAGTCAGATTCCATAGCCCCATACGGGTCTAGCAGGGAAATAAAGCGAAATGGTGCGGGGCAAAACACTTACATGCCGTCGGGGTTCATCGACTCGCCGCTGTAGAACTCCCAGTCCTTGAAGTTGCTAATGATCTTCTTGGCGAAACCGGCGGCCTTGGTCTCGAAGTCCTTGACCTCAGCCTCGGACTTGCCGGCCTTCTGGAGCTCGGCCTTAATGGCCTTCATGTAGCCTGTGGAGCGGAGATGTCGAGTTAGTGCCCGGGGGTGCCGTGATCTCGACTCGGGGAGAGGTGTGGCTTACCCTTGAGGTAGGCCAGGTACGACTTCTTGTCGAACGAGGTCGACTGGAGACGGAACGAGTTGACGACGTTGTTGACCTTCTGTTCGCCATCCTCGAGGGCGTCCTCAGCCTCCTCGGCGGACGCGTTGGCGCCGGTATCTGCGGTTGGGGGTTAGCTGCCATGGGGTTGCTGGTTGTCGCTGGGACGCGGGTGCCGAAGCAGGGCGCGGCTGTACGCACCGACGTTAACGGCGCCGAGGGTGATCATGGCGCAGTCGACCTCATAGGCGACACCGTCGATCTCCTTGATGTCATAGGAGTCCGAGATGATCTCGTCATCGGTGAGGATGTCCTGGGGGCGGCGGGGAGCGTGTCAGCGACAGTCGCAGGCGAAGAGAAGCGCCATTGCGCCTTGCGGGGGCACTGGATTGCTCCGGCGCCGGAGGGGTCCCGGGCTCACCTTGTAGATAATCATGTTGGCGGTTGGTTTGTGTTCTCTGGGGAGTCGTGGATGGACAGAGACAGACTCGACAAGGCGGCGCAAGAGAGGGTGGGCTTTGGGACTTGGAAAAAAATTGAGCGGGGGCAAAGAGAGGCAGAGGAGGGGTACAGCATGGGGGGAGGCGGGGCAGCTTTTAGGCCCAGCAAAGTGGCTGCGTAGACGGACTGTGCGACCGACTCGATGACCCCACCTTGCAGACCATGGGAGGCAAAAACAGGTGGCACAGCAAACAGTGTGGCCTTGGGCCCAGAGCCGTGATCGAGAATTCTCTTGCCGCTTTGTTGACACTTTGAAAGCTCCCGATGGCCTGCTCTCATCCTGACACTGCATCGGACACCAAGCTACCCTCTCACAGCCAAACTGTCGCCCCTGCTGCTTCGTGTTGTCCTGCAGCCAAGCGACGCCAAGACACAAGAGCACAGTCCATTTACAAGTCCCTGGTTGGGCAGGGCAGAGGCACCAAACGGCTGCCAGCACGGTGCATAAACAGCACAACCCTAACCCTGAGTTGTTCATTCTTCATCGCAACCCTAACCCAGCCCGGGATCCTCCTGCGAGCCGAAACCTGGACGGCATCGCATCGCCCTGTGGGGTTTGACGGCCTGGGAGCGAATCCGCGGGCAGGGCGCGGTGTGGGCTGGAGCTGGGGGCTGCAGGCCGCATCGGTGCCTGCCAAGGCCCAGCAGCAGGGCGCCGTCATGCCCTTATTACGGATGCGCCGGGACGTGCCAGATTCACCCCATGGCCCCCGGCCAGCCGCAGATGCAGACGAACGGGAGATACGTGCAGCTGCTCGAACGAGGCGCGGCGGCCGCGGCGGGCGTGGGTGGCCGTTGGTGGCCGTTGTGGTGTCCCAGCTGGCCTTGTCGTCGTGCGTCGAGACGTCGAGGGCGGCGTGATGCTGCAACGCTGTTGAAGCTGGTGGCGCGATGGGGCCTGGGGCCATGGGGCCACGGATGGGCAGACAGAGACGGGAAATTGAGAGACTGGACCGTGCAGCACTGACTTTTTGGCTTTTTCTGCCCATTCAGCATGCAGCATCCAAAGATTTCCAGGGCCCAGGGGACCCAGGGAACCCAGCGACCCAGGAACAACCCAAGAGGGAGGGACCTCGGGGTTGCTCCACACACCGAGCGATCGCCTCTTTGCCCTTTTTCTGCCCCCAGCAACCACCTTGGCGTCACTCCTTCTTCATCCCTCCCCCCCCTCCCCCTGGTGGTCTCCCGTTAGTTATTCGCGCGCCGATCGATCTGCTGCTCCTCTGCCGCTGTCGCAAAGGCAGCAACAGCATCGTATCTTCTCGCCTTTGGTTTTTGCCTCGTGTGGCCGTGTCTGTCTTGTTAGCACTTAGTTACTGTCTGCCTCGAGGTTGCGCATCGACCGACCCGACCCGACCCAACCCGATCGATCGAATCGTCGCCCTCGAACGCGCTCGCGCTCCTTTCGTCGCCTCCGCCGCTCCTTAAATTTTTCAAGTCCACGCCGCCCGCCACTTGGTCTCACCACCATGGCCAACACAACCATCGCGTCGGCCCTGCCGCCGCTGCCGGCATACGAGACACGCCCAATGCCCGACCTGCTGCCGTGGATATCCGACTTCTGGCTGTCGCTCATCCTGCCACACATCGCCTACTGGCTCGTGTCCATGACCTTCCACATCATCGACGTCTACGACCTGTTCCCGCAGTACCGCCTGCACACCCCCGAGGAGATCACCCAGCGCAACCTCGTGTCGCGCTACCAGGTCGCCCGCGACGTGCTCATCGAGCAGGTCATCCAGATCGCCACCTCAGCCTTCCTCACCCTGACCGAGGACCGCCAGACCACCGGCATGGAGGACTATGACGTCGCCGTCTGGGCCACCCGCATCCGCTTGGCCCAGCGCGCCGTGCCCTCCATCCTCGGCACCCTCGGGCTCAACGCCGCGGCCATCGCCAAGAACATGGCCCCGACCTACCCGTTGCTGGCTGGCGCCCTGGCCGGCGGCCACTACCCCTTCCTGACCACCACCCTCGACGACGTCACCGGCACCGCGGTCCCGGCCTTCGCCACCTGGGAGCTGTTGTTCGCAAAGGCCATCTACTGGGTCCTGATCCCGGGCTTTCAGCTCTGGGTCGCCACCTGCTTCCTCGACACCTGGCAGTACTTTTGGCACCGCGCCATGCACGTGAACAAGTGGATGTACAGTACGTGACAGTCCCCGTAGCTGGGAGAGACGCGAGAGAGAGACATCCGTCCAAAAACTAACACCGCCCCTCCCACAACAGCCCACTGGCACGCCCGCCACCACCGCCTCTACGTCCCCTACGCCTACGGCGCCCTTTACAACCACCCCGTCGAGGGCTTCGTGCTCGACACGGCCGGCGCCGGCCTCGCCTACAAGGTCTCCATGCTCAGCCCGCGCCTCGGCATGGCCTACTTTGTCGGCTGCACCATCAAGACGGTCGACGACCACTGCGGGTACGTGCTGCCGTGGGACCCGCTGCAGAAGATCACGAGCAACAACGCCGCCTACCACGACATCCACCACCAGAGCTGGGGCATCAAGACAAACTTCTCTCAGCCCTTTTTCACCATCTGGGACCGCCTGCTCGGAACCATGTGGCAGGGCGACACCCAGCTCAAGTACGAGCGCACCAGGGCAACGGCTGCCAGCAAGAGCGCTGCGGCCCCTGCGGTTGTTGTCGAGGATGCTAGCAAGAACGAGTAGATTTGTGTGTGTTGTTGTGTGTTGTGTTTGATGATGGATCCGTTGCATAGGCTGGCTTAATAGGTTGGGATTCGTTCGAATTGGAGCCGCCCGCCCCTTATTCTTTTTTATTCTCTCATAGTCGCCTCTTTTCTTTTCTCTGGAACACTTCGCTGGGCGGGTGGTGAGGGCAGTTTTCGAAAGGGCGGCCAGCGCGGGGGTGGGGCTCAGGATGGATATTTTTCTCTGTCTTGGGAAGACATGACAGCAAGCGGGCATGGTTTGGATGGATGGATGGGTGGGTGCGACGGGGCCGGATCAGCCAAAACAAAATCAAAAACGATATATTTGGGCATTTTGGGGACACAACAGCGCGAGAATGGAAAGGGGGTTGGGGAACGGGGTGCTGGATGGGCAACAACGACGACGATGCACGCCGTTTGCAGCAAGGACGGACTCGCCGCTCGATGATTGACTGACCACGGATTTGGGACGGTGTGGGGAGGTTATGAAGAGATGTGTATAGCCAGCCCGTTTGTTGTCCCTTGGGCCGGGAATTGAGAGGGGCCGGGTGGTGGGCTGTCAGAGTTAAGAGGAGGGAGGGAGGAGGTCTCTCTCCCCGGGCTGGCTTCATACTCCATCCATTATGCTACACTACTTAATGATAATAACCTTTGCTTGACATGACCTGCTGGACGCGGTCGGACTTGTATGTACGTCATCCCACCTGCTGGTGGTTCGCAGCTAAGCTCCTTACCTTGGACAGCACCGCATCAACTTACCTCTTACCCCATCTCTCAACCAACCTCTGTCCCTTTCTCACGATCTCCTGCTCACCCACCGACACCAAATCTCACGCCCACCATGCCCAGCTGACGCACCGCCCCCACTGCGGCGGCGACCTCGACACCTCCTCCCCCACCTGCACAACACCGCCACAACCCCCACCAGCAAGAGCCAACCCCCCCTCCCCAATATGTCGCCTCTCACCATCCCCTCCCCCGCGGCCTCCGCCACAAACACCACGACCCCTTCCACCCGTATGAAAAACCTACCTCAACCTCTCCATCATCCACCCACCGAACTCACCTCTCCCCCCCCCCCCCCCCCCCCCCCCCCCCACCCCCCCCCCCCCCCCCCCCCCCCCC
>MU855494.1:27065-51917 GCA_033296695.1 Staphylotrichum tortipilum | reverse complement strand
TGCTCACCATGCGATACGTCTCCAGATCCGTTGTCGTGACGCCCTCCGTCTCCTCGACCGGCTTCTGCCCAATCAACTCAACCCAGTACCCATCCGGGTCCAGCACAAACGCGATATGCCGCATCCTCCCATCCGTCAACTTCTTCTGGAACTTGTACCCAGCCTCCTCCAGGCGGGCACACGCAGCCTGGAGGTTGTCAACGCTGACACACGTGTGGCCGAAGCCGCGGTGCGGCTCGACGTTGCCGTTGTTGATCTTGTACTCCGGGTCATTCTCGGTGCCGTAGTTGTGCGTCAGCTCGATCAGGCCCTCGCGGTCCCACAGGTTGTTGCCGGCCGAGACCGCCTTGGGCGAGTCAAAGCCCAGGAAGTAGAGGTCGAACTTGGCGTCGGGGAACTCGAGTTTCTTGAGAAGGGACATGCCGAGGAAGGAGTAGAACTTGACTGCGGGGGGGGGGGGGGGGTTAATATGCGGGGGAGTCTCCTTTTGAGGGGGGGGGGGGGGGGGGGGTAATATGACGATGAGTCTCCTTTTGAAGGTGGAGGGGACGCGGAGGGGGACGTACCCGACTCCTTGGGGTCCTTGACCCGCAGCCTGTCAAGAATCAGCATCCATTGCCCATTATATCATCAAACAAACCGGAAATCTTACATGGAGTGGTTGAACTTGTAGTTCTTGGTATCCGTCGTGGACGCCATCGTCGCAAAAGACCTCAGCAGCGCAGCTATCCCGGCATCAATCAGCCCCAACCGCCCCCTCCAACTACGTCTCCTCTCACTTCTCACACTCACCTCTTCCAATTCTACCCGCAGGTTTCGTCTGTGCCAGAGGAACAAGAAGCCGCAGTCTTTGCGATGCGCGGAGTAAGAAGCTCATGTGAGGTGAATCCGGAATCGGATATTGTTACGCTTGTCTCCGAGCTGAAGTGGGGGAAGGATAGCACCCAGGCAGTCGGCGATAAAATCGAGCCAGCAGTCACTTGGGTGTACAAATTACGTTTCGGGAACACATGCGGCCTCGGATGTCAGCTCGAGTTCTCTATGCAATCCTTCTATACTGTATGGCTTTCAATGGCTAAATAGATCCAGGAAACAGTAAACTGTCTCTCCTTTCAGTGTTCCTAGACTCAAGAGACTCGGGAGTCGTGATCTCATATTTCACCCGCACTGTCCCCAGTCTGGGGCTCCTCGAGTTCAGAAACTTTTACGCCTCGATTACGTGCGGCGGGGTAGCTTGGAGCTTGGGCCTCTGTTACCCCACCTTTTACCATGCCGTTGCTCGCTGACGTCAACGATACAGTGGAGACAGAACACCAGAGCCACCCTGAGCAGCCGTCAACACCAAGCAAGGAGAGACGGTGATGATGCAGAACCTACTGGCCTCGCCAGCCTCCATAAACAACTAATCACCTACAATTCTCAAAATCCAATACACAGAACAGCACTACTTACTCCCACACTGATCATCCCACAAGAAACGAAACAAAAAACAACCTTCAAACCCCGCTGACGCCCTCCCCCATCCAGTCTCAATCACCCTCCGGACCCCAGTGCAAGCCCAGCACCAACCCGCCCACCCGTCCCAACCCAACCAAACAATGATACATACATAACGGTACAAAGCGCGGCGTGTGCTACAACTTGGCCAGCTCGAACAACCCGTCCATCTATGACTTGCCGCCCTTGCGCTTCTTCCTCCTATTCTTCTTGCGCCCGCCCCCGCCCCCTCCGCTCGGTTTTGACGACGTCGACGACCCCTCCTGCGTCTGCTGCGCCGCGCCCGCGGTAGATGCCTCCGCGCCCGACCCGTGCTCCTCCTCGTCGTCCTCCTCATCCTGCTCCTCTGCCGAGTCGGCCGACCGCTTCAGGTCTTTGCCCCCCGCTTCTTGAGATGGGCCCTGCTCCTTCCCGCCCTCCTTGTCCTTGCCGTCTTTCTGGTCGCGGGCAAACAGCCCAAACGTGGTCCTGCCCAGCAGCCTGGGCTGCTCGGGCGGCGACGTGACCTGTACTGGCGTGCTCAACTCCTCCGCCTCGCTCGAGGGCGACGTCTGCAGCACCACCTTGCGCACACCCCGCGACTCGACCACGTTTTCCGTAATGCTGCCGCTGCGCACGTACGGCCGCTTCGCCGTGAGGGTCTGGTCCGTCTTGATGCTACTGGTGCTCGAGCCGCTCGAGCTTCCTCGCTGCTGCTTTGTGGGCAGCTGCCGAGGCGATGACGACGGAGACCCCTGCTGTGGCTGCTGCGGCGCGACGGTGGATGCCCCGGAGCTCAAGTCGAGGAGGCTGGAGTGGGCTGAGGTTTGTGTAGACTTGTCCGCCTGCTCCTCTTGGTCCAGCCTCAACGTGCTGACTCCGTTGGTTTGGGGCGCGTGTTGGACCGTGATGGCCGGGCTGACGGAGCCGTATGTTTGGCTCGGTGTCGGGACGCCGTCCTTCCCCGTCATCTGAGGTTTGAGTAGGCTTGTCGTTTCGTCGCCTTCCTCTGCTGCCATGTCCTCAGTGGCGTGTTCGGCGATCGAGTGCGGGAGCGGCTGGGTCGTATGGACACCGCTGCCCGGCTTGACCTTGACCGTCGTTGACCGCGTCTTGTTGGGGTTTGTCGCCGGGTTGGAGGGCCCCAGGTGCTTGAGGTGCTGCCTGATGTCATCAAAATTGGCCCGCACGGGAACGGCCGTCGTCAGGAAGTGGCCATCTACACCGGCTGAACTCCTCCGCATCATCAAGGTCGCTGTCTTGGGGCTGGTGGAGAGCATAGGCGAATCTTGGCTCGCTCCAGTCGTCTGGGTGCCCTTGTGAATATCCAAGTCGGGGCTGTCAGTCTCACATCTCGCCAGATCATTAATTTTGGCATGCGGGTCTTCAGAGAGCCGTCGTTGGACTCTTGCTTTCGGGGCTGGTGTGAGACGGCGAATGGCTTTGTGCACATCAATGTACACATCCGACTCATCAATGATCTCCCTGTTCCAAGGTTAGCAGGTTGTTCGGGGCGCGAAAACAGTCCGGATTAAACCGAGCTTGAACGTACTCTCCAATCAGCTCTTCAATCACATCCTCGAGGGTCACCACGCCGAGAGCTCCGTGGTCTTCCCCCGGGTATTCCGAAACAAGGACCATGTGGGATTTGCCCTCCTGGAAAAAGTTTACAATGTCCAGGCAGCTTGTCTCGGGACGGGTCTCGGGGAGGGTGGCCAAGGGGAAGTCGCGAACCAAGCTGCAGTCCTCAGGGTCATACGTGATGAGGATCTTGACGAGCAGCATGCCCACAAAGTTGGTGGGATTCCCCGTCTCATGGATCGGAATGCGCGAATAGCCGGCCGACAGGATCATGTCCATGGTCGGCTCGTCCAGCACAGTGTCCTCTGACATGACAAAGACGTCCGCCATCGGGGTCATCACGTTCGCGACCGGCTTTTCCTTCAGGTCCAGGACCGCGCTGATGATGGTGACTTCGTCTTGGTTCAGGCGCTGCGACACGTCGCCGAGGCTCTTGTGCAGCGTGACAAGAGTCTTGAGGCCGCTCTTCTTGTACACAGTGCCGTGGTCTTCTCCGAGGAGCCAGTCGAGAAGTTTTGCGGTGGGCCAGGCGAGGGGCGCCAGCAGGTACATCATGGCGAGGACGGGCCCGGACATGTAGCCGCCGATCTGAAGCCCGTATCGAACGCACACGGATTGGGGGAGGACTTCGCCAAAAATGACTAGATTTCAACCGGGTTAGATGGATATAAGGATGCGAGATTAAAGCAGGCCGGCACGTACCGATCAGGAACGTGGCGCCCACCACGGCAGCAACGCCGCCACCGAGGCACCGGTCGAGGACCACCGGAAGGGTCTCGTTCACGATGACATTGGCCAATAACAGGGTAACCAAGACCCAATGTTTTCCTTTCTTGAGTAGTTCATAGACCCGTTTTGCGTTCTTTTGCTGCGGTTCGCTGGGGTCACCGGCCATGACCTGCAGGTAGATTCCATCCTGTCCCATCAATCTGGACCAAGTTAGCAGCCAGCCGGTTCGAGGACTTATACCACAATTCAAGGCGCCTTACGCGATGGTCAAACCTGCAAAGGCGCCACCTGACAGCACGAGAACGGCCGAGGCCACATAGAGGACCCAGGCGCTGGTGCCCTCAAGCTCGGGTTCCTCGCCATGGCTGCGAAGTCCCAGCGGCGCAGCGTAAGCGGTCGAGAGGGTCATGGAGAGGACGCGGGCGAGCCCAACGGCGGCTGAGCGCACGGCAAGAAAGCCATTGGGCTGGGTTGGTATCCTGCGCGCGGGCAGCATCGAGCCGGCTGCGGCTGTCGTCATCGTCGTGGGACGGGGGCACGTGGACGTGTGCCCCGAGATCGCAAGGGAAATTGGCGGTGCAGAACTGGATGCAGACTCGCGGGCCCGTTAGCACATGGCAGCGGGCGATCCAAGCGCAAAGGAGGGTTGGCTTCGGCGCGTTGGCGAAGAAGAACGCGGTGATGGCGGCAATTGAGAAGACAATGGAGAAGCTTGTCGAGGCGCTCGAGGCTGTTGCTCGAGTACGAGGAAGTTGGTGGGGCCTCTCTCCAACGCCCGCTAATGTCGGGGAGTGGAAACAGCAGGCACGCCAAGGTAGCACGCGGTGGGGAACAGCGATAAGCTGGGGATATCCGCGTGGGAGCTCCAGGCAGAAGAAAATGGTAGGCAGCAACAGGAACGAGTTTATTTAGCATTATTTTTGCATCACAAATCCCATTCTGCAATTGGGAACCTCCAAGAACCCAGAGCACGGACCTTTTTGTCCTTGAACCTGGCCCATGTTTCTAGCATCCAAAGGAATGGAAACGATTTGCTCTGGCACCTGCATGCGCTTGCATGCAAGTGCGTCCCCGAGCTGGCCAATGGCGTCACGGCCATAAAAATAAGTGGACCGGACCCCAATCCAGCCAGGCGCGACAAACACCACACAACTTCGCTGGGGACGCGTTCTTGCCCGCGCCCCTCCCCTCCACAGCACAGCATCCCTCAACCGCGACGACACAGGACAATCCAGCTTGCCATGAAACCCAGACCTCTCAAGACTGCAAACCATTCTGACTGCGGCTGAGTTTGTAACATTCATCCGTCGCCATGCCGACCACGCGGCGCAGCGTCCGAAAGCCTCCTTCCCCTGACGGCAATCACAGCAGTAGCAGTAGCTCGGGGGGCTCGATTCCCGCCCGCCCTCCACTCCGCCGCCAGCCATTGACGGGCACTGGCGCCACGCTACGGCCGTCAAGGGATCCTGTGCCGAGCAGTCTCCCCTCTACGAAACGAACGCGAGATGCTGGTGCCCCTTCCCATGCCCCGCAGTCGAAGCGCCGAAAGGTTTCCGACATCAGGGAGTCGATTGAGGTGCAAGAGGACGAAGAGGAGCAGGGGGAGGACAACAACATCGATGCGGCACTTAATGCCACACGCATAGGGCGCACGCCCAACATCGCCGTCATGCTTCCCAGCAGCCGAAGGACACATAAGACTCGCGAGGTCTCCCCGACCGGCGCCCCATCTGGACGCCTCCGCGCGAGGCACCTAAGACAAGGAATCAACAGCGTTGAGATTTACCGCGAGTTCAGCCCTTCGAAAGCCCAAAAGGGGAAACTTGCGCGCGCTGTCCCCGAAAGCCCCCCATCAGCCCAACCACCAGCCCTTGTCGCCAAGGGAAAAGGGAAGGCGGTCCGCGGGCGGTCCGAATCACCCGACGAACGGCTGGGGAGCCCTGAGTTGCAGTCCTCCGCGCTTAAACGCCGGCAGGGGGAACCTCGACCTGATCTTTATGCTGTTCTGGACGATGAAGAGGAGGAGGAAGAAGCCGAGCCCGCCAGCCCTCTCGCCCGCCAGCCTCCGAGACTCGTGAGGGGTCAAGCCAAGGGTCCAAGGAAATTAAGACGTGGGCGCCAGTTTGCCCAGAGCAAAAGGCTCTCTTCGATCCGCGAAGAACAGAACTCTGGCCGCAGCAGGCCAGCCTTGCCAACCGCCGCCACTCGCCGACCGCCGGGCCGCACTGCTTTGTTGAACCGGGGCCCTGAGAGACCGGAAGCATATGAGGAATCCGAAGAGGACGAGGGAGCCAAGGAGGTCGAGGAATCCGATCAGCTAGAGGATGATGAGGAAGTGGAGGCGGAGGCGGCCCAGTGTTCAGTGGAGATCCAGGTCGTCCCATACAACCGGTTTCACCGCCGCATTTCCGTCTCCAGCGGCCATCTTAACAACATGTTAGGAACCGTTGGAAAAATCGGCTGGACGGGCGTAGGCCGCACGTGGAGGGCCAATTTACGCAGCCTGGGCGAGCCCGAGTTTGGCGGCGGACTGCCTGGCCTGACGAAGAGCTGCAGAAACCTTTTTAGGTCTCTCAGCGACCTAATCGACGAGTTGGAAGAGGTCCCCAACGCGCTGGACCTGGCCGGCCAATCCCGATTCCTTGAGGAGAGAAAGGAGGTGCTAAACGCAGCCATGTCGAACGCCAACGATGCGGTAAATACCACCCAAAACTCAGCAGCGGCCGCAGCCTCTCGCGTCGCAAACCCGATGGACTCGCCTTTCCTTCTCGTGTTGGTCGACGACCTCTCCGCCTACATCATCCCAATGCTCGTCATTTGCCTGCAAGCCTCTTTCTCCATCGGGGTTGCCGAGCCCGACGCCGAGTCCTCCGAGTTCCTCCCCGACGACGGCACTTTTACGTCGACCACGGTGCAATATATGATGTGGATCTCGACCTGGCTCTCCGGGCTCATGATTCTCGTACCGAACGTCCGCCCACCCACCGACGAGGAGCAGGTCGCAACCCGGAACCAGCGGTACGACCCCGACAACCCGGCGCAGAACCGCGCCAGGTTCGGCGCCATGGCCAGGAAGTGGAAGCAGCACCTCAAGGCGGGCGTGAGCAGCTTCAACGCCAACGCCGATCGCGAGCGCGACATTGAGCAGAAGAAGCAGCGG
Source organism: Staphylotrichum tortipilum (assembly GCA_033296695.1). Taxonomy (NCBI): domain Eukaryota; kingdom Fungi; phylum Ascomycota; class Sordariomycetes; order Sordariales; family Chaetomiaceae; genus Staphylotrichum; species Staphylotrichum tortipilum. Next base: position 44,971 of record MU855494.1, on the reverse strand, counting down.
GATATGGTCATCCGGGCGCAGCGGCAGAGACAGGAGGAGGAGCAGCGCGCGAAGGACCTGAACCAACAGTCCGCCTTCCAGCAGTGGCTGCTCAACGTCCGGACGCAGCCCCGCCCGCTGGCGGAACTGTTCCACAAGACCACCGAGGCCTGGCCACGGCTCGAGGCCCCGAGCAGCAGCGCCCCGGTGCCGCAGAGCTCGGCGCCGCAGTCGGTTTACTCGACCCCAGCCCGGTCGCAGACGGCGCCGAGGCTGCTTCTTCCTCCGCCGCCACCGCCGCCGCAGCAGCAGCCCCCGAGCCGCAACGCGAGCTACCCGCCCTGGCCGGAGGATGAGGTGGCGTGGCTGCTGGGGGAGCTGGCACGGCCGGATTGGGGGCCGGGGCAGCTGGAGATATGTGCCGAGACGCTGGATCGGCCGGTGGCGGAGGTGAGCATGGAGATGGAACGGTTGGCGGTGTTGGGGCGGGGACGGCGGCGTGGTTGATGGATTTATTTGGGGGTTGGGTTGGCCATGGTCGGCTGCAACGAGTGTGCCCTGATGTAATCGCTGGCGTGGTATTGCTGTGTATTTCTTGATACCCTTTGCTTTTGTACAGTAGGTACTTGCCCGGAGCACTGGTGGGAGGAGGTATGAATTCGGTACTCTGTTACGCTCGACTAGGCCGCGCATTATTCGATGCCACTTTGCTGCTCACTCAAATCAACCTGTTGATCCATCACATCCGGTGAGGTGAGGCGGTCCACCACGTCGTGGCGTCAGCCTCGCCTTTGGTGCGCTGTCAATGACACCGGGCTGTGGTTTCATCCAGCCCCGCCAACCGCCAACGAGCGAGCGACACATTGCTGGGCAGCAAATTACCCCTGAGCAGCCACCACCACAACCCGCCCAGAGCAGTCTGGGTTTGTTCCTTGCATTCTGCATTGTCAGCGTCCCGGGGCCTTTTCTTGTGCTGCTTTGGGCGCGGCCAAGGATGGATGAGATGGATGGATGAGAGTCCCTCATACCCCGGAGGACGGGATCTGCTGTCGAAGGCATAGCATGGCGGACACGCGACACTCTACATGAGACGGCCGAGTCCCGAGAGAAAACTGGGTTTCTTCTTCTTTCAACTGGGATCTCGATGCCCTGCCGTCTCTGGGGTCCGTTTTCCCGGCGAGAGCCAGCCAGGTAGGCGACCCCCTCCGGCGTCCGGTTTGAGAGCGGGCTGTATCGCGGGGATTAATGGCGGGTCGCTAACTTTCCATATCCCATGAGCGAGACGAGACGAGATGATGGGCAGGACAGTTGCGGGTTTCAAGTCGTCGGGGCTTTTTGCATGGCGCATTGAGACCCGAGGCGGGCGTTGCGGCGGCATGGTGGTTGGGCATCCCGACCTTGCTATGGATGGATGGGTGGATGGATGGATGGACATGGGGGGACATGGATTGTGCGTTGCGTGTGGACAAGGCTGGATGGGGGGGTTGGGCGCGAAATGTAGAGGCATGTACGGAGTACAACGGTTGAGGATGGATCCGACAGCCCAGCCTGATGCATCGTCCAACCGCCAGAACAGCTGCTGGCGAATCGATCCCACCCGCCCCGGCGAATGCACGCGCGGCGCGATGCCATGGTGGCCGGCCAGCCGCGCTGACTGGATGCAGCATGGCGAAGAGGTCGCAGAAGGCCAAAAGGGGTCGTCGCTGGTGGTGGGCAATCCCCAAATCCCCCCCCCAAGCAAGGCCCCTCTCTCCTCTAATTCCTCCCAGGGCCACCCCAACCTCCCCCCCTAAACGCCCCAACCGGCATAAGCACCCCTGTCGCAAGTGGCAGTCCGCAACCCGGCGTTCGCTGGCGCTGGCTGGCGTTGCTGGCGCTGTCCAGTCGCCCTCATTCCCATCACCCACAGTCGCCCACCCAGAGCGGCCTACCCCCCCTGCAAGAACCCACGACGCTAAGGTGGGCGCCATTCCTGTCTGGGAGCTCCCAGCACACGAACGACCGGGCTCGGCTCCTCTTTTTCACGCCTCTCCCTTCGTCGCGGTAAATTGAGCTGAACCACTCCTTGCCATCACCAACGGGGCCATCGATTGTCCAGGGCGGTCCTCGGAGACTGAGAGTTGTCTTGTCTTGAGTGTGTTTTTTGTTGTTTGCCCTGTCCCCAATTCCCTCCATCCCCCCATCCCCCATCCCCCATCCCCATCCCCGCGATACCAGCTGTCTTTGCCGTTTTCTTCTTCTGCGGACTGGTGTTCCCGAGTCCTGCACGAGGCACGTAGCACAGTCCAAGCTCTCTTTTTTTTTTCTCGGCACTTCCCTCGACGGCTGCCAGATTGGGCGTTGCGGTCTGGGAATAGGAGCACACCCGAGCGACAGGGGCCTGGTGAGTTGCGGCTTTCGATGCCCTGCACACACCACCTCTCGCCGAGCTATCACCTCTCCTCCCCTCCCTCCCCTCCCCCGACCCCCCCCTTTTGTTGTCCTCTTGACGTTCCACGCGCCCCAGAAAGCGCCTACTAGGGGGCTCCTCGCACCTGAGCCTTTCTTTTTTTATTGTCCATAATCTCGCTGTGCTCCACTGTCGGCCGAGTTGAGAGCTAACTATCAAGCCGTGGTCGCAGTCCGTGCTTCACCGACCCCAACCGTCCCTCACCTCGTCATCGTGGTCGTCGTCGTCGCTGCTGCGCGCCTGTCCGGTTTCCTCCCTCTGACCGACCCACAGCATTACCCTCGTTGCCCGCCATGTCTGACGCCGACGGTTTCGAGGTTGTCCAGCACACGGATGCTCCTGCGCCGCCTCCGGCGCCCGAGCCCGCAGCTGTCACGTCTCCCACCAAGACGAATGGGGCTGCCGCTGCCGAGAAGAAGGCCGCGACGGGCACCGTAGCCACGAAGCGCGCCGCCACCTCGGCCACCTCGACCACCGCTGCCCGCAAGCCTGCCACCACTGGCACCGCCTCGACAAAGTCGGCCGCGAGCTCGACCACAAGTTCGGCCACCCGGACGAGCACCACGGGCACCGCCGCCAAGCCCTCGACTCGGCCCACCGCCAGTTCGACCACCACCGCGGCGGCTAAGCGGCCCTCGACCGCCGCCTCGACCGCCGCCTCGACCGTCTCACACCGCTCGCGGCCCTCGGTTTCCGAGGACGAGAAGAAGCGCGCCCCCAGCACCACCGGGACCGCGCGCCGCACTTCAATCGCCGTCGGCGCCACCCCGAGCTCGCCCAGCAAGCCGCGGACCACCACCACAGCCGCCGCCACCGCTGCTGCGAGAAAGCCCGCCAGCGCTTCTGCCACCGCCGCCCCGCGGGCGTCGACAACCACCTCGAGGTCCTCGACCACCTCGTCGGCTCCCGCTGCCACGACCCCCTCGAAATCCCCGACCACCCGCACGGCCACCAAGCCCGCCGCTACCGGCGCTGTCGCCGAGGCGAAGAAGCGCCTGTCTTCGGCCACCGGAGCCACAGTCACCGCAACCACTCGCCATGCGCCCCGCGCCTCGCTGGCATCTAGCTCATCCAGCGTCACCGCTGCGGCCGCCGAGTCCGCCAAGGAGGTCGACGATCTCAAGGCCAAGCTCGCGACGAGCGAGTCGGAGATTTCGGAGCTCAAGGCCCAGATCGCCTCATCCCAGGAGAAGATCGCCGAGCTCACCGAGCAGGCCGCCGCCGCCGGAGGGGACAAGGAGGTTGTCGAAAGGGCCCTCAACCAGGAGGCCCTCGAGGGCCTGAAGACGGAGCACGCTGCCGAGATCGCCGCCCTGACCCAGCAGGTGTCCGAGACCCAAGAGAAGCTTGCTGCCGCCGAGGCTGATCTTGCCGCCCAAAAGGCTGAGCTGGCCGACGCTGCCGGCGCCAAGGAGGCTGCCGAGGCTGAGCTCGCTAGTCTCAAGGCGTCTCTGGAGGAGATGCAGGCGGAGCATGCCACCAAGCTGGGCGAGGCCGAGACAAGCCTGAGCAAGGCCACCGAGGACCACGCCGCCAAGCTCGAGGCTCTCCAGGCCAGCCTGACGGAGGAGCACAACGCAGCCCTCAGCACTCTGAAGGCGAAGCATGCCGAGGAACTGCTGGGCGGCAACACTGACCTTGCTGCCAAGCATGAGGAAGCCACCCGGGAGCTCACCGCCAACCACGAGAGCGGCCTCGCCGCGCTGCAGCAAAAGATCAACGACCTGACCGCCGCGCAGGAGAGCCTCGAGGTCTCGCACCAGGAGAAGCTTGCCACCGAGACCGAGGCTGGCGCGGCCAAGCTTCAAGCCCTCGAGGCTGACATTGCCTCGCTCCAGGCTAAGCTTCAGGCTGCGGAGGAGGCTGCGGAGGCTGCCAAGGTCGAGCTCGAGGCGAAGACGGCGGCGGCGGCTGCCTTGGAAACCAAGGTTGCCCAGGTGGAGGCCGAGCTCGCTGCCGTGGAGGAGGAGGCCGGCAATGCGGCCGGTTCGCACGCTGAGCTCCAGGCCCTTATCGACAGCCTCAAGGAGGAGAGCAAGGAGAAGGACGCCACCATCGCCAAGATCAAGGAGGAGACCGCCGCCGCCGCCGACCACCACCAGCAACAGCTCCAGCAGGTCAGTCAGGATTATGAGAACGAGATTGAGAGCCTGCGGGGCGACGCTTTCTTCAAGCGGAGGTTCGAGGAGCTGGAGGTCAAGCACGACGAGCTCACCAAGGCCCACGACGAGGCCTTCGAGACCCACGCCAGGGCTCTTGCGGCGGCGCAGGCCGAGCATGAGACTGCCGTCAAGGCCTTGGAGGCCAAGGAGGCGGAGCATCAGCAGGCTCTTGATGCTCTTGTAGAAGCCAAGAGCCTCGCCCAGCAAGCGCAGGAGGCTGGCGCCGAGGAGCTCGCGGCTCTCAAGGCCAGCCACGCCCAGGAGATCGACGCGCTGAAGGGCCAGAGCGAGACCAGCCTGGCTACGGAACTCGATGCGCTCAAGGCCGGCCACGCCGACATTGTCGAGAGCCTCAAAAAGGGCTCGGCCGCGGAGAAGGAGGAGATTCTCGCCAAGCACGCCGAGGAGCTCGCCGCGGCCAAGGCTGCCGGCGACGACAGCCATTCCGCCCTTCTCGAGAAGACCAAGCAGGAGCTGGAGGCCAAGAACGCCGACGACGTCGCGAAGCTGACGGCGCAGCTCGAGGCGGCCAGCGCCCTGAAGGAGGAGCTCGAGGCTGCCCACGCGGCCAAGGTGGCCAAGCTGACGGCGGACCTAGGGTCGGCCGGCGGCCTGCAGCAGGAGTTGGAGGCCAAGCACGCGCAGGAGGTCGAGAAGCTGCTGGAGCAGCTCGAGGCGGCCAACGGGCTGAAGGGCGGCCTGGAGGCCAAGCATGCGGATGAGGTGGCCAAGTTGGTCGAGCAGCTCGAGGCGGCCAGCGGGTCCAAGGGCGACCTGGAGGCCAAGCACGCTGCCGAGATTGAGAGCCTTGCCGCCGAGCTCCAGACGGCCAAGCAGCTCCAGCAGGAGGTCGACGCCGCCCAGGCCAAGCTCGCCGATGCCGAGGCCGGCCACGCATCCGCCATTGCCTCGCTCAAGCAGAGCATTGAGGACACCCACGCCGCCGAGGTGGAGTCCCTCATCGCGATGCACAACGCGGCGCAGGAGGCCTTCAAGGCGGACGGCGCGTCGTCCTCCAAGGCGCAGCTCGACGCCCTGCGCGCCGAGCACGCAGCGCTCCTCGAGGAGGTGACGGCCAAGTACGAGGCCGACTTCAAGAGCACGTCGGAGAAGCTCGCCAAGGTGGCCACGGCCAAGGGCGAAGTCGACGCGGCGCTCGAGGCGCTCAAGGCTGAGCACGCCAAGGCGCAGGAGGAGCTGGACGCCATCAGCCAGCAGCTCGCGCTGGAAAAGATGGAGAAGTTCACTGCCCAGGCCGAGCTGGATGCGACCAAGAACGCCAAGCCGGACACGACGGAGCTGGACGCGCTGCGCGCCCAGGTCGCGGCGTTAACGGCGGTGCACGACAAGGAGCTTGCCGAGCTGACGGTGCGGCACGAGGGCGCGCTCGCGGGGGCTGAGAAGGCGTCGAGCAAGGCGGTCGCCGAGGTGGCCAGCGCCAAGGAGGAGCTGGCGATGGCGCAGAAGGAGCTCGAGGCACACAGGCTCGAGGCCGAGGCGAAGCAGAAGACGTCCGAGGCGGACTACAAGGACATGCACGACAGCTTGACGCAGCTGGTGGTGGAGGCGCAGACGCTGGCGGCGGAGAACATGAAGAAGCTGGCGGACGCGGAGGCGCTGGTGGGCGAGGCGGACAAGCGGGTCGCGGAGCTGACGACGCAGCTCAAGGTGCGCGAGGCGGAACTGGCTGAGGCGAGGGTATGATGAGTTTATTGTTCGGTATGGTGGTGGTGAGAGGGAGCCGTGTTGCTGACGACGGGCCTGGATTCCACAGACGACCAAGGCCGAGGCGCCCAAGGGCCTTGCGGCGAGCCGGTTTGCCAACAACAGCAACTCTGACAACGACGACAACAACGAGGGCCCGCCGCCGTCGGAAGGTGAGGCAGAGCCGGACCACTCCTCGGCGGCGCTAGCTTCGGTGCGATCAACCCTAGCTTATCACGCACAGTTTCTATAGTCTTATTTTCATTATAATATTTTTGGTCTTTGATGGGAACGTATGCTGACTGGTGAGGTTCTTGTGGTGTTGTAGCTAGCTAAGGCGCAAAAGACGATCAGCCAGCTCCAGGAGTTTGACGAGGAGCTCGGCGGGCAGCACCACGCGATGCTCAAGTCGATTACGGATTTCCAGAAGGCGGCTTGAGAGGCGAAGTCGATTCATCCACGAACGCGGGCGGCGTTTTCCAGACCGGCCTGTTGTTCGACCTTCTACCGCTAGGATTGGCGCGTTTGAGAAGCTGGGAAAGGGGGGGGACGGGGTTTTCATCTCTTCCACTTCGTCTTCGTGGTTCTCTCTTTCTTCTTCTTCACATTTCGCAATATACCGGTTTGCTTGCGCCCCTGTGAGAGGGGAGGGGCGAACCCAGATATGTTTTTATAATCTGATATTCAGGGTCTGTCTGGGTTGTCTGTCTGGTCGAGTCGTTCGCTGTTCCCCGTTCGCTGTCAGATACTGCTATACCCCCCCTTCCCACGGCCTTGGCTGTTTGATTCAGGCCCCTCGAGGGTCTCGTTGTTATCTTTCTGGGAGTGGGAGATGGAATGGGCAGATTGATTTTGTTGTGGATGTATCTTGATCGTTGTGTTTCCAGGTGTGTGCTGAAATTGTGAGGGAATGGGGGGGTAGTGTTACGTCAGGGGGGAGGGAGGGCAGTGAGTTGAGGGATTGGAGGAGGGAGGAGTACCTAGTGGTAGTGGCTACGCGGTGGGCACTGGATATAATTGAGCTGGGTGTGGTTGTGGTATCGGACCTGTCAACGTCCAGGTTGTCGACGGCACTCGATTCTTCATTGGCCAACAGTGTGTACAACAGTGCCCGCACATGCTTCACACACAGTGGCTGGTTGCCCCACCTGAGCTTCCCCCTGCAAAAGCTCCCCTCGACCTCTCATTATTTATCCGAACGCGCCCAAAAACTCGCACCATTTTTTTCCGCGCCTTGGCCAGAATTTTCCGTCGCCAATCCAGGCCTGAAAAAAGTGGCAAGCAGCAGGTTCCGTCCGTCCCCTCTTCGGAGCAATCAGTTCTTCCGCAGCGAAAAGAATCCCTTCCCAGGTTCCAGCCAGGTTCGATCCGACTTGGAATAGTTTGCTGGGCCAACGAAAAAGGTGCGTTTTCCGCCTGCCAAATCCCAAACATCGCCATCCCCATTGCCCATGGCCATCGCCGCCATGGCCATCGCCACGCCGCCAAAACTCCCCCGCATCCTCCTCCCTTGCGCTGGAGATGGCGGCGTGGCTGGGCCCATCCCCGCTCCTTCTGGGCGAGGGGAGGGAGTGTATCGCGGGGTGATGCTGTGCTGTGCGTGACGGACCGAGGATTGGCCTGTCGCTGTCGTTTTCTGCTCCCATCTCATGTCGTGTATCATCACCATCGGCATCAACGGGCATGAGCGGGCATCAATGCCATCGCCCATTCTCCCCCGCGGTCGTAATCATCATCATGTCATGTTCATTCACATCCACACTTTATGTACTCGCACGCTCTTGTCGCTGTCGTCAAGCGGCAGCCGCAGCAGCACCTACCAATTGAGCAATTCGTCGGCTCAACACTGTCATCTCTCTCTCGCTCCCTCTCGTCTTGCGCATGCTAACTGACCACGCCCCTCCCGCCCAGCGTCATGACATGACCCTCCCGCGTCTGGCCCCTCCCCCGCTCTAGACACCACAGCTCGCCGCCGAGGAAGACCGCTGGCAGCCCACACCCCCTGAGCCATGGACGAGGAGGACAAGAAGCCCCCGCCAGAGCCCCAGGAGGCCGCCATGCTGCACAGCTACCCCTCCCCCATGGTGGACAGCACGGAGGCCCAGTACTACGAGCAGCTCGCCCAGCACCGCGAGCTCGACCCCCAGATGGACCACCAAGGCCCCCCGCCTGAGCACCAGGAGCACCAGGAGCAGCACGACCACGAACTGCACCAGCTCCAGGGGCTCCAGGAGTCGCCGGCACCCCAACGCCAGAGCTCCGGCCCGCCCGTCAGCGCCGATGAGCTCCAGCTCGCCGCCCAGCTGACCCAGGGCCTCGCGCCCATGATGATGGCCGCCCCGCAGGACCAGCCCCAGGAGCAGCAGTCAATACCGCAGCAGGACGGCCAGGCCGGGCAGGGCCAGGCCCAGGCCGAGCCCAACCTCCAGGAGCAGCTGGAGGCGTCGCTGCAGAACCACGAGCGCGAGCTGCAATCCCACGCCCACGAGCTGCAAGAGCACGGTCACCAGCTCCAGGACCACGACCTCCACCACGGCCTCCCGTCCCACGCCGACCAGTCCCAGGCCCACCACTACCCCCAAACTGCCCAGCAGCAGCCCCATCTGCCTCACCACCTGTCCATGGAGCACATGCCAAACGCCCAGCAGCAGCAGTACCAGGTCAACGACGCCACCCCCCCCCGCAAGCGGTCCAAGGTCTCGCGCGCGTGTGATGAGTGCCGCCGCAAGAAGATCAAGTGCGACGCCCAGTCGGTCGATGCCACCGAGCAGCCGTGCTCTAACTGCCGCCGGTCGAACGCGCAGTGTCTGTTTAGTCGCGTGCCGCAGAAGCGTGGGCCTAGCAAAGGGTGAGTTCATCAGCCTGGATCTTGATTGGGTTGTTGCTGACCCGCGCTGCAGGTATATCAAGGAGTTGGCGGACCGCATCAACACCATCGAGGGCAAGCTCAACACCAACGTGGACGGCCTGGAGCGGAGCGCGTCGAACGAGGCGTTTGCCCCGCCCGCGCTCCCAGACGACAGCCGTAAACGGCCGTTCTCGAGCATCTCGGCCGATGGCTTCCAAACGCCGTCCCCGAACAGGGTGTCGGCGCCGTATGCCCCCGACCACAGGCCCATCTACCGCCTGCTGCAGCCGGATTTCAGGGCGCCGAATTCGGGCGACCCGGCCGAGCTTGCCATCAAGCCGGTCGAGGCGATCCAGTTCCCAATACAGACGGCTGATATTGGCCTCCAGAGCCAGCCGGATATGATGGACGGCATTGCGCAGAATGGCCTGCCCCAGGGGCCGGTGCACCAGGCGGACCAGATGCCTGAGATTGAGGATGCGGCGTTCAACCGGTGAGTTATGGCCGGGAATTGGCTGCGCTTCGGGGGGGATGACTGACTGTTGTAGATACCTCGAGGTCATCCACCCCACCTTCCCCGTGCTGGCGAGCACCAAGGCGCGCGTGCAGTCGCTTCTGTGGCAGTCGCCCGGCGTCCTACAAAATGCCTTCTACAGCGCCTTTGACACCTTGGTCAACTCGTTCAGGCCGGACGCAGGCGGCGAAGCGGACGATGGCACCGCCACGGCGTGCCGCCTACTCAGCGAGTGGGAGGCCGAGAGTAAGCCGCGGTCGGCCGTGACAGACCTCGTCCGCCTGCAGACGCTCGTCCTGGTCGTCATGGCCGCCGACTGCCTCAGCATGGCCTCGGCCAAGAACCTGGCTGGCGGGCCGTCCAAGTCCGAGATTCTCGGCCGCGCGATCGGCCTCGGGCTGAGCATGCGGCTGTATCTGAGGGAAGTGGACTCGGAACCCGGCCCGGACTTTGATCCCAACTCGGACGATAATGTCGCGCTCCGCGCGTGGTGGGTGTTGGTCATGCTCGACCGGTGGCATGCCGTCGGCTCGGCCATGCCGCTCATGTTTGGGAATGACAGCTTTGTGGACCAGCCGGGGCTGACGCACATCACCGGCGACGCCGTATTCTGGCTCATTCGTACGTTCACCCTCCTTTACCCTTCCTACCCCAACTTACCTAACGAAACCACAGGCATCTCCTACGTCCTCGGCCATACCCTCCCCCTGACCATCACCCCGGAAATCGATCCCCTCTCCAAAACCGGCGCGGCCCTCCTCTCCCTCGGCAACGCCTCCACCCAGATGCTCCGTTGGGTCTTCCCCGCCGGCCGCACCGACCCCGTCCTGCACCTCGCCTACTGGCACGCGCGGCTGCTGACGGAGCTGCTCTCCCCGGACCGCCGGCAGCGCCCCCTCAACATCTTGCAGGCGACGCGGAACATCGTCCGGCTCCTGGCGGATAACCAGGAGATGCTCAGCCCGCTGACGCACCATTTTATGTGCCTGGCGGCGCTGGGGCTAGTGGAGTTGGGCCGGTTTGGGGAGACGAGAAGGGAATCCGCGGGGCTGGTGGAGGATGTGCTTGGGTATAGCATGGCGCGCTCGGCGTGGAGCGGCGCGGTGAGGAATCGGCTTGCGGAGTTGCTGCCTGGGGAGAAGGTCGCGGCGGGGCCGAATTTGCAGCAGCTGGCGGAGTTGGCGACCGCGGTGGACGGGTCGGTTGTTACTGCGGCTGCTGCTGGGCCCGCGGGAACGGCCGAGGATGGGTTCAGGGACGTGGAGGACGGTAATGCAGCGGCGGGAGCACATGCCGAAACTACCGGTGCCCAGCAGCAGACTGTACCAGGGGAGGAGGAGAGTGACGGGGAAGATATCCCGGTGGAGGAGGTAAGGGTGGATGTAAGGGAGGTGCTGCGGGGTGGGTACCTGTCCTTTTTTTGAAGGCCCCTGACCTCTTTTTTTGAGGAGCTGAGGGTGGGCTATAATGGGGGATTGGGGGGTTGGATGGACGGGCAAAACGGGGACGATTCGATACCCATGTGTGTTCTGATGGAAGGAGGGGGAGGGGGGAGGAGGGGATGGGGGATGGGGGATGGAAGCAGGCAGGTAGGCAGGCAGGCAGGCGGGCAGGTAAGCAGGTAGGCGGGCAGGCTTAGTGGGGGAATAATATTTATTGTATTCTTATATTATGCCGCTGTGGAGAGGGTGGTTGAGTATTGAGTGTTTGCCTGCATTGTGGGAGAAGGGTGGATATTGATGTGGTGTCTCTGTTCGAGCAGAACCTGACGCCGTCCGGGGGAGCAGCATTGGCTTGCTTGTGAAGGGATATGCCAATGGCTATGGTATATCTGCTCAGACACTGCCCTGGTACCATCTACATTCAAGTGCCAATGTCTTGCTCCAGCGATTATGTGATGCTCCAACGCGACATAAACCCTCTGCCGCCCCGACCTCGCAAGACGTCATCGCAACCCGAAATTCAACCCCTCGCTAGCGCGGTCTGTTGCAGCCGCCGTCGATCATGATGCCTTCCGGTTAGGGGCCTCTGCATATCCTCCTCATCTTTCTCGCTCGCTGAGCTGGAACCATGGATGGGTCCACAGTGGACGTGGGATGGACAAGGGGGAAGGCATCAACTGTTTTTTTTCGTGCCCTCGGAGTTTCCCACCCTTGGCCTTGGCCGGCTGGGGCTAGGGAACAAGACGGATGCCAGCGATGTTACGTCAGTTTTTTGGTCCGTTCACTTGTCTTGGTCTTGGTCGGGGTGGAACTCTCATCGGAACGGTCCTTTCCAAGGAGAGGATGACGGGTTTGCTGGATCTTGGGTCGGTCATTTTTCACACGAGGTCCGTGTGTCCATGTGGTGTACTCGTCGATCCACCCATCCATCCCCGTTGCACGGTAAACTAACGGCTTTTCGCGACGTAGCGTCGCCGTCGTGATGTGGGAGGACGGGGAGTGGAGTTCAGCGTTTTCGGCATGCGACTGCGACGGCCATGGCTTCACGTTTCGTTCCTTGTGCTTCGGTTTCGTTTGATCTTGTCGGTTTTCCAGAAGGGGGTCGAACACGCGGTACACCCGCACCCACGGAACACATCACACCCAACCCATGGGTTTCGTGTGTGGTGTTGTTTCCGCTCGAGCAGCATACCCGAGGCGTCAGTCTCACGAGGCTCAGCCAGCCCACCACCACCACCCTTGTTCCGAGGAAGAGCATCGCCAACCCCCCATGCCCCGCTTGGCTCAGGAATAACCGGGGCTGCGGAGGAAGCTAGCTGGCTAGGTCTACCGAGGAGAAACCCACTCCCAGCCTGACGGGAATGGATGGGATGGAGAGATGGATCGGGCATCGTCGTGATGGTCATGGCCACAGGCTGCTCTCTCCTCTCACATGATACTTGGCCCAGGCTGGTAACCCGCCATGAGGGTCCTGCATCACGGGGATTCTGCAGTATGGTTTTGACGGCAAGAAAAAAGCAGAAACCACATGCACCCCACATGCCAACTCCCCTCTCCTCCCCTCCCTCCCCCTCCCCGCTGCCCCCACCCCAAGTTAATGTCATGCCATGCCCAACCATCGGCGCGTCGTGCCCCCTGTTCCTGAACATGCTTGCTGCTCCTTCTGCTGCTGCTTGATGCAGGGCACACAGGGTCAAAGCAGGGTTACCAAAACCTGACCCCCTGGTCTGCACAGATCAGCAACCAGCAAGAGACACTGACGCACACCCGGCTGGCAAGCATGGACGGATCGGGATCGCAATGTCACAGTCGCAGCGTGTAAAAAGGGACAACACGACAATCCCGAGCCGAACCGAAGGGCGACCGAACTTCCTGTCTGACGGGACGGGGGGGATGGGATGCGCTGGGGGGTTCGCTCATGCACTCCACAACCCGAAGACCTCGGGAATCGAATGCCTTGAACCACACACACACTCTCTCTCTCTCGCTCACAGACTCAGCATCACTGTCAGGGTGTCATTGACATTGCAAGTCTGACACACCACGCAGCAATATCCTCCTCCCTACTGGTCCCTGTCCGGGCCGAACCAAACCAGCAGCCAACCCCGTCACCGACGCCCCTTTGTTTCCCCCCAACAGAAAAAAAAACAGGGAGGCAGAAGCAGCAGCCGAAAATAGTAAAAACTTCACCTCGGTCTCCAGTCTGGAGCCACCGTTTCGTAGCCAAATCAGCCCAAACAGGCAATTTACACCCACCCCCAAAAGCCCCCCAAAAGCCCCTGCGCATGTGCTCTCCGCCAAGTCAACGAACCAAACACCCACACAAGCAAGCATTCCTCCAAATCTCTCTCGTCAGCACCGCTACATGCATACAAACCTCTATCCCACCCATCCCGTAGAACAGCTTAGTCCCAATCACCAGCCAGCCGTCATCATCTCGTCGTCTCGTCCTTCGGAAAAGAGGGATCCCCCCTGCTCAACCTCGTGCTCGCGGCCCCGGCAGAGCGAACACCAACCCAACCACCAGACCCGAGAAAGCCGAAGCCCGATTCCCCATCTCGCCCCTCTCCACCCTACCCGGCCATCAGCCCAAACCAGGTCCACTCTCTTTTGCTAACTTCTGCCATGGGATGCAGACATCAGGAGTTCCAATTTCAATCTCATAGCCAAGTTAGAAGGAAATAGATAGACTCCACAATGCCATGCCCTGCCATGCTAATGCCAACCCATCATCACCTCCCCAAGAACCACCACTTGACTAAACCACCTGCCTCTCTGACACTTCTTCCCTCCCCTTCTGGCTGAGAATGACATAACAACCAGTGCATGACTACAAACAACCAACCAACCCAACCCGGCTCAAGCGGCACCTCTGACTAACACCCCTCTCCTTCCCAAGTCCCCTCAGTTCCTCACCGCCGCCCCGCCCGTCAAACCTGCGGCGGGCACATCCCGCCTCGCCTCTCCATGTCCGTGTCCCATCAAAATTTCGGCGGTATTATGTAGACTCATCAGCAACCGGGGGGCGGCATGCAACGGGTGGAGGCGGATCGGGAGTGGGAGGGGGTGAACAAATCGGGGATGGGGATAAAACATTCTCCCACCGCTAGATCGTGACAGTCCCTGTCCCTGTCATCAAGCTCACCACTGGTGGGAAAGGAAGATGGGGGGGTGGCCAAGGGGACTCCGCCTCAAGCCAACCCCGCAAGACACAACGACCAAATGCCAGCAGAGGGTAATCTTGTTTGTTTCTAATTCGTTGTATGTAAGTGTGTGTGTGTGTGTACCCAGTTGTATGTACCTGGGATCAATGTTGAGTGGACCCAGCCCAGTCCTCCATGGATCAACTGTGTACCCAAATCCTCCCTCGGTTTCCAGCCCAGTAACATAGATGGCTAATAGCCAAACCCTCAACCTCTTCGTTGAGAACGTGTTGATGATGCCCATGACCAAGAATATCTTAGCCAGCAACAAACAATAAAAACGTAGATAATAATGATGATAATGCGGTGTAGGTGGCGATTCGTGATGCGTGGTGGGCGGTGATGCATGATGCGCAGCAGCAGGCAGGACCTCAGCTCGCCACAAACCACGCACAACCACACACGCACGGCACGATACTTGCACTCACACAGTAATAAACGTTCAGCAGGCAAAAAAGTTATTTCCGAATCTTTGCGTGACCAGAATCCCTCTTCCTCTCCGTACTGTGGTGAAGCACGTCCAAAAAACAGACGGCAGCAGCAAAAACGACCAAAAGCAAAGCAATAAAACGCAAAAGTGCCTCTCCCAAAAACACCCCGCCAAATTTTTTTCTTGCTCATTTTAATGAACCCCCGAGACGCGCTTGACCGGCTGAAAATGCGACGAAGCTTTGATATGTGTGTGTGTGTGTGTGTGTGGTGGAAAAACAGAATGTTTGGGGGCCGTAACATGGTTTGATGCAGGGTGCGGCAAGGGAAGGGAAGGAGAGGGCCATGAAGACAGACAGGAAAATGAACATCATGTCGTTGAAGTGTCATGCCCAGACAGTGTGAGAGAGACAAGAGAGAAATAGAGGAAAAAAAGTCAAAAAACAAGCCACCACCCGACCGTCGTGCTCCATTCTTTATAAGCCAGTAAATGCAACAGATCAAACTCCGGTAAACAAAAATAATAGGAATATATACGTGGCCATCAATCCCAACCTAGGGTATGGGGTATTCGCTGTTTGGAACCGTCGCGCCAGATCTCTAACCAATGTGGCAGGCAGGGGTATCCGAGCAAAAGGCGGCAGGCAAAAAAGAAAAAAGAAACGAGCGCGTCGTCTCTCTCTCCAGCGTCGGCGTGTTATTGGCCGTCCCAAAACGAGGGCACGCCGCTTTCCGTGGGCGACTCGGTCAAGTTCGGCAGGCCGTCGTAGTCGTTGTTCATCCAGTACGCCGGGTCGTTGTCCAGCGCAGAGAGGCTGCTGAAGCCGGGGGCGCTGGTGGTGAGCAGCGTCGGGTCGTCCCCGGCCATCGAGGCGGACGTCGGCAGGAACTTGCCCACGTCCTTCTTCATGTAGTTGAAGTCGTCCAGGTCCAAGCTGGACAAATCGGTGCTGCCGAGCAGGTTGCAGTTCGGGTGGCCGAAGCCGTACCCGGCGCTGCCCGGGTACGTGTCGAAATCCTCGAGGGGGTTCGACAGGAAATCCTCCACCTCCGAGACCTCGCCCGACGTCGACGTGGTGGTGGTCATGGTCGGGATGTGCTCGGAGCCGTTGAAGTCAAAGCCGCCGTAGCTCTGGGGCTGGCTGTAGTTGGACGGGGCAAAGTCGGCCGTCTTGCTGGCCATTTCCAGGCCCTCGTAATTGCTCCAGTCGACCGAGGCGGCGCTCAGGCCGGCGCTGAACATGGGCTGCTCGTAATCCGACAGGGCACCGAAGAAATCGGCGCTGTTGGGGATGTACGAGGGGTACTTGATGCCCGAGAGGTCGAGGGGTGGCAACTGGCCGTTGAGCTGGGCAAACGAGGACGAGGCTTCCAAGAGGGGTGAGGTGGCCTCGGACTTGGACCTGCGCTGGGCCTGGGTGATGGCGTCGCTGCATGCGCTGCTGCCGGTGGTGGCCGAAACCGAGTCGGCGCTCGAGCCGGCGCTGTAGAGGTCGTCCATGGAGCGGTTCCTCAGGGAGCTCGCGTTGGTCATGGAGCTGACGCGGTTGAGCTGATACGGGCCGCATTTCTGCGACGCCTTGGCATGCTTATACGTCGGCTTGTGGTGGCCGTTGGCGTCAAACGACAGCGTGGCGGCATCCGAGTTTGTCGTGTTGGCGCGGCGCCTGGAGCGCGAGACGGTCTTGGATGACTTGGAGGGGCACGAGACGGGTTCGTCCGAGTCCGACTCGGGGACCGTGTCCAGCTTGGGCTCCCTCTTGTGCGAGCAGCAGGTGCAGCGGCCGCCGTGGTTGCAGCAGCAGCTTTCTGCGGAACAGAGAGAGAGGTCAGGAGTCAGGAGCCAGAGGAGCAGAGCCTTGATCAGTCAGAGACGCGACAATGCTCACCCTTGTGACCCTCGAGCGCCGGCCTCAGGTGCACGCACTTGTGCGTCTTCTCGCCGCAGTCGCACTTGGTGTGGGCCGAGCGCGACTTGCGCATTGCGCGGCAGTGCTGGCATTGCGACACGGGCCTGCCCTTCTTGTTGATGTGCTGGAGTGGCCGGTCTGGTGTTGAGGGACTCGTCAGCGCTCGTGGTCTCAATTCTATTGTGTCTTTTGCGTTGGGTTTTGCTGTCCTCCTTTCCCGCGCCCTTTTCTGTCTCTTTTTTTTTCCCTCCCCTTTTCTCTCTCTTTTTTCTTGTTCCTTCTTACTCCGCGACACGGAGTTGGGGGCAGGGTGCAGCTTCGTGCAGCTGGCCCTGCATGCATAATTGGGGGGGTAGGAGGGGGACTGGCGATGAGGGGAAGCAGGGGCGCAGGGAAGCACGCAAGCGCAGGCAATTGCCCCCCACCAATGATGAGGGTTTGCTGCGCCCTTGCTGCAGGAGCTTTTGCAGCTGCCCCTCGATTGGAGTCCCCGCCAAAACCCCTCCTCTGCCCCCCCCCCTCCACCTCGCACCCCCCAAACAGCCACAGCAAGCAGCAAGCACCATGCTTGTGTGCCAACGCATTGCAGAGGAAAACCAGCAACCGCGGTCATTGGGGAAAAAACAATAGCTGCGAGAAGGATGCAGGGCGCAAAAGGCAAAAATCACTCACCGTGGTGCTGGCAGTTGCTCACGCGATGGCCGCGCACACAGGCCTCGCACGCCCACTTTTCTCCGTCAATCAACATGGCGGGCGACTGGTGATTTCAGGCCGGTCTCGCGGCAGGCGGGGTGGCGGTGGTGTTGCGAGTCCGGAACAATGTCCGGTCTTGAGCGACGGCGTGTGGTGGTGGTCGTGCTCGAGCAGATCGAGGTGGTGGTGGTTGTGGTGTGTGCCAGGTGTGTGTCCTGGACTCTTGGGTCGCAAAGTGCGGCTCGCGGCTGTCGGGACTGCAGGGCCGACAGGGAAAAAAGTGCAAGACTTTCGTTCGTTCGACGGATGCCCGCGCAACGCAACGAAACGGGGAACCGAGAGAGACTTCGAGACTGAGAGGGTCGCAGGCTGCACCGCTTAGAGGGTCATCGCTGGGGATATCGCCCGCTCAAAAACATCGGTTCAAGGTGCCGAGGACTCCGGGATCCAAGCCAAAAAGGAAAAAACGGGAAAACGCCAACTTTTTCTCGAGAGAGAAGCCGACAAAAGATGACAGAGTCAAAGGGCCAGGGAAATGAAAATAAAATAATGTGGGTTGAGTGGAGATGGGGG
>MU855494.1:0-27022 GCA_033296695.1 Staphylotrichum tortipilum | reverse complement strand
ACGGCTGCCCGGTGGAGCAGCAGGCGCAATGACACTTTGTAAGTTGGCTCAGCGGCTGGGTGGGACAGGAACTCCGCGTGTGGACGAGCGAAAGCGGCCGGGCTTGGGTCGCAGGTGCAGGGTGGGGTTTTTCAGGGCAACCTCGACGGCGGCACGGGGCAGGACGGACGGGGGGGTGTGAGGGTGATGGAAACCTGTGTCGGAAGAGCTCGCCTTGCGAGCCGGCTGGACGGGTTCAGTTGCTGGTTTGGGAGTGGTTGGCTGGTGCTGCGGTTGCTGCTTGTTGCTTGCTGGGGGCCCTTAGGTCAGCAACGCTTGGGCGGGCGACGTTGAACCGTGGCCCTTGGTGGTGCAACGGAAAGGCAACCGAGAACCGACAGCCGAAACGCAAGCTGTCAGGAAGCTGTCGGGCAGCTGACGGCACGGGCTGCCAAGTCGGCGACGGGCTGGGGGAGGAGGGCCAGCACGAGCACGAGGCAGGGCGTTCGTTGCAGGGACTTGTTGTAAGGCGTTGCCAGGCGCAGGTTGTTGCAAGGTGATGGCTGTTGCAGGCGCGGGCGAGCTCCTTCCGGCGTGTGTTTGCTGGGTTCTGCTGGGTTCTGGGTGACGACGGCTAGCGGGAGCTGGGGTCCAGCATGACGTGCAGGTCAAACCAACACGACGCTGGAAACACGGGCGTTCTGGAAAGAGTCGCAAGAGGGTGGGAAAGGGGGCGGCCGGGAGCGTGGGTGCGAGACTCGGAGCATCGCGGCGAGGGAGGTGAGCTCCTTTAATACTGTCTCCAGCTGTCGGCCCGGCCAGCAGTGGAGGAGGGCGGCGGGCGTGGGACACCACCACGCTTCGTTCGCTGACTGACTGGGGGCACTTGGGGACGCCGCGCTCGCTGGCTGCTGCAAGGTTTTCCACTTTCCCACCCTCGCGCTCAGGGTCGTCGTGGGATTCCCCATGTGGATTCGCGAAACGGGGCGCTAGGATGGAGGGACGACGAGCGAGCGGCTGCCCGTCCCTTGCCCTGAGCCAGCCAAGCCAAAACCTCCGGCGACAGTGACGAAGGGGGTGGCCAGATCGGGATGGCCTGGCACCCTGCGACCGCGCTGCTGCTTGGCGGGGGGTACATGTCTGCGCATGCCTGTCGTGGTACGAAGTACCGCCCGCGCCGCGTGCCTGCCAGCAGACTCTCCGCCTGCCCGCGCAGTGTGCCAGTGTACGGATACCTCAGCCTCGAAGTCCCCCCCTCGCAAATGACGGCAGGATGGACTGGTTGGTTGCAGCACTGCCCTAGGCGAATAACGGGTCGCGGGTTGCCCTGATGGGATCGTCGAGCGGGTGGGACCCGGGCTGGCTGACCAGGGCCCCAAGATCGTCCCCCCCCCTTTCCCAGGGCGCTCCGGAGCGGGAGGTCGGCGCAGGCGCATCAGCAGCAGGCTTGGGCGTGGGCTGCGGTGGGGACCGAAGGCATGGCATGGATGGCATGAATGGGACATGGGCGGCGGCCAACAACGCGAAGGCTGGAGGCTCTATTGGAGGGACCAGGGCAGGATGGAGACGGGGGAACATCGGTCGAGTGGGTGAACGGCGGGCAGCGGGCGCCAGCGGCCAGGGCATGGCAGCACCCTCCAGCGTTGTTCTTGTTCCATGCTCGCTGCCCTGTGTGCCCTCTCCCACTTTCCTCCAGTGCGGTCTCCTTCCTCACTCGGTCTGCCCTTTTGGCCCTGGTTGATGCACTCTATGACTCCATGCACCGCAGCAATAGGGCAGCTCGCGGAGAGGTTGTGCTTCGTAAAATTGCCCACCCTCGCTCAGGTCGTTGGCTCAGTCCCTCAGGTCGCTCTCCCAGACGGTTGCTCAGACTCCCCCTGCCTCCAACCTCCTTCTGGACCACCCCCCCTTCTCCCCCCTCCACTCCCCTCGCTGCCCCCACCGGGCATCCATCCATCCTCCTGATCCAAGTTCCTGACTGCCCGGTTTGGCATCGTCGGGAATCCCCGGCCTCGTTCCCGTCTGCATGCGTTGCGCTTGCGAGGCAACGAGATTGCCACGGGGCAAAGACTGCCGCCTTTCCATCGCCTACCTGCCCACGGCCCGGAACGGATTGGAGTCGCCGAGTTCGTGCCGCAATGCTGGCCGTTTACTGCCTGCACATTGCCCAAGGGCTCGGCGTCATCACGGGCGACCCCCCTTCTCCCCTCCACTCTCTCCCTCGCACCCCAGTTGATGAGTGTGGGGTGCCACTCCATCCCCCAAACAACATCCCCACGGCGGGCGCATCGCTCGAGGCACGGGTAAACACCCAAACGCCCCAACCACGGCCAGCAAGCCCTGGGCAATCTTGAACTGTTTATGCTGTCGCCGTGTTTCTCCAACTGCCTTATCTTGGACAAGGTCGGCAGTGGGTGAGCACACCAAATTTGCGAGGGTTTGGTCAGGCGGGTCAGCCGGTCTTGCTCGAGTCCCAAGCACAAGCGGCGGCGACGGTGCCTCGAGGACAGCTCAAGCACGAGCTTCTGCTGAGGCACCACTGGAACTGCAGGCCCAAGCAGCAGCACACCACATCGAAACAACGGCGCCAGCCATCCTGCTGACTCTCGCCACCATCGCCCCCGTGGTTGCAAGCAGCTTGGTTTCTCGTCATGTCCCGCAAACCCTGACTGACGCCGTGGCCTGTGAGACCAGCTCGAGAAGCTCTCTCCCGACTGCTCAGTTTCATGCCAACACCTGCGCCCGCACCCGCAGGATCGTTCTGACCCCCCCTCACGATCCCCCCGTTCTGGAGGAGGAGCACAGCTTTGCTCGCAGGCAGATATCATTCAGCTGTCGTGTCATCGCTCTCCCCGACTCCGCCCAGCGAGCCTGAGCAGGCCGGGGTTTTTTGGTGGGGATTTGGGGGGTCGCGATGCAAGTGTCCCTTTTCATGATCGCCTGTGCTGGCTATTGGACTGCGCAACATCCCAGACAGGAACAACCCCTCGGCTTGCAGCTTGCACTGCACAAACGAGAGCGATGTATTCTGTACCTTCAACAAACCCGACATACATACATCCAGGCCGTGTGCGGTGCGAGTACGGAGGCCATGGAAGGCAAGTCTGCCGCAGTTGAGCACCCACCACCATACCATGCACAGCAGCACCCAAGCGACGTCTGTTGTCGTGACATCGAGAAGCGTTCCCGGACAGCAGGCTGGAACACAGCCGGCGGCTTTTCCACACAACACCCTTGGCGCCCTGGGATCCCTGGGATCCCTGAAACCACAACCGCAGTGGGAGTCTACAGTCAATTAGAGGCAGAATGCCCATAGTGCCAGCCGCCGCCGAGCCGCGCCGATCGCCCCGATGTCTCTGGCGCGTGGACGGCAGTCCCAGCGATAAAAGCCGGCTTCTGACGAGATCCACACATGTAATCGACAGCCCGCCGACGCCGCTGCCCGCCGCCAGTGGCCCAAGCGCGTGCCAGCCGAGCGGAAACGCAGTGGAGATGGCCCGTCGAACCTCCACGCGGCCACGCCCACGATACTGAGACCCTGCCCAGGGATCGTCAAACTCGTCCGCGGCCGGCAAGGTAAAACGGCGTCGGTGCAAGTCCACGCCAGCTCGTGTTCCCTGCCCTCGAAGCGCCCGTCGTAGTCACTGCACAAGGGACGTCGTCGCCCCCAATCCACATCCACGCAGTGCCTGCAATTGGCCGCGAAGGGATCAAACAAACGACTTGGCGCGGGCCTGAATGATCGATCGTG
The DNA here is from genome assembly GCA_033296695.1 of Staphylotrichum tortipilum. Taxonomy (NCBI): domain Eukaryota; kingdom Fungi; phylum Ascomycota; class Sordariomycetes; order Sordariales; family Chaetomiaceae; genus Staphylotrichum; species Staphylotrichum tortipilum. Next base: position 23,292 of record MU855494.1, on the reverse strand, counting down.
GGCCCTGCAGCGTTGCCCGGAGTATCTGCTGCCGCCAGTGGCCCGTCATCCCTACCCCCTTACCCCCCGCGACATGGCCATGGGGATAAGCTGCTTGTGCCCATGGACGCCCACAGTGGGGTCCAGGCTGATGCAGTCAGTGGTGGTGCTCAAATCAGCCCGCGAGGCGCTCCACCGCTGCGTCCCCATCGGCTGGCGGCCACAACCCTGCGTGCCTGCCCTTGCACCCACCCAACCCACCAACCTCCACGTAAAATTTTTCATCCACCCACACAAGAGCCTGCTCCCGCCCGCGCAAGCTCTGCAGCGAGACCATTCGGGCATTCCCATCAATCCTCTGGCGCCTCTCTGCCTTGCCTTGCATTGCCTCGTCTCATCTCGTTCTGCGATCCCGTCCACTCCATCCACCGTCTGCACTCACTTTACATATCACCCGCACCAACCTCGACTCAGCAGGCGCCAGTACCCCCATACCATCCATACCTGGCTGACAAGCTGGCTGGCATCATAGCGGACATGCCTGAACCGGCCTAGCCCACGCTTTGCAAGTTTCAATCTCTTGCTCTGCGCATCAGAAGATGCTCGCGCGGCGTTTGCGTTTGGGCCAAGAGAACGATCATCTGCAGAAGCAGCAATAACGGCAATAGGTGGACGCAACTGCACGTCCACCCGCACGCGCCGAGCTACCCTCCTCTATCCCAACCCCAGACAGCCCTCCACCCGGCCTCTCTCGGCATGCCCTGGCAAAAAACCTGGCAAGCCCAGTGAGCCGCACATCCGGCTTTGACCGTGCCACTGCAGGTGCTGGCTGGCATCTGCGTCAGCAACGACCTAATGGATTCATCACCACCTCTGCATCACAACGCAATTGGGGCCCGGGGAACATCGGACTGAGATCGGCACTCGACCCCTCCCTGGCATGACACACATCGAACGCCGCTCTGAATGTCCGCTGGGACGCAGTCCAGGGGGCCACATCCCACGTTTCGCCCCGTCAAGCAACATGGGGCTGTCATGCCTTGCATTTCAACGTCTCCGCGTCTGCGGCAACCAACAAGCCAGCGGCCCCAGAGGGCCAAAGATCAAGACGGCGCTGCGGATGAGACGTTGCCTGTCTCCAAACACCGACGAGCTCGCTCTGACTGTGGGGCCACCTGCGAGGAGTTGCGGTGTCGTGTCAGACGGCGCCCACAGCCAAAACGGAGTCAGTATTGGTTCCCGGTTGCCGCACCTGACCCCGAACGTCTCGGTAACACGAAACTTTTGCCGTCAAACGTCAACCGCACACACCCACCACCACCGGCGCGCCTCCCGTCAGCCCTGTCAGCATCGATGGCCGCCATTTCCTGCAAGCGGCGTTCTCGGGACAAGGGCGCGAATAGTCCCATGCCCAGCCGCACAGCCGGAACTGCTACTTGGGGGATCGCTCAGCTCATTTGCTCGACCTGCCCAGCGTCCCCATCACACGACCCAATACTGCGGACAGCGCCCAGCAGCATCATGATACCCGGGAAATTCCCATCGCTGCCCTGTTCCACGACACCAAACTGCCGATGGGACTTGGATGGCCGCGCCGGTGCTCAACACCCACCCGCTCTCAGCCGGGACTTGCATCACGAGGGTGCACATCACTAGCGGCAGTTGGCTCTAAGACTTGGTCGTCGTCTGGCTGTGTCCGACTGGAAACCAGCTTCAACTGGCCCGCCGAAGAAGCCATGTCAAATTCTTGGTGTGAATGACATTCGGCACGGGTGCATTCGGGAGCAGCGCTCACCAACTGCCAGCCATGACTGGTTGATGCGGCTGGGCTGTTGGGCGGTGGCCAGCACCCACTGCCAGATTGGGATGAGAAATTGGCACACGATCAATTGTTCAGGCACCATTCAGCGAGCCTCGATGACCCGGTTTTTGAGCACACATCCGAGCAACTCCGCCGGCTCCGGAGCGCTGGCATCAAAATCTCCGTGGTCCCAAGAACGCTGCTGCGTCTCGGATGATCTCCGGCAGTTTTATGATGTTGCGGTCAAAGGTGCATCGGTGCGCGTGGCGCCAGCCACTCTCAACACAAGGCCCCCAAAAGCAGTCTCGGTCTGAACCACTTCATTTCCTGCCCTGTTCCTTGCGGGGCGAGAACAGTTTCGGCGTGGCGACACCGGATGCCAGCTCAGAGAGAGGCGCGACGAAGATGGCCAAGCGGTCCCAATTTTCCCGCCGTCGAGGTTTCAAATTGGAGGCTGAGTGGACGATCCAATTGGTCCCTTTTCCCTGCAGCTCAAGTGAGGTCAGGAGCTGGACTCTTGGTGGTGTTTTCCAACAGGTGCCCCCCCACGCTTGTTGGGCCCCCCACACCGCACCCAGCTTGGCGTTGAACCCCCATGCGCGTGTCAACGCCACGCATTGCACGCTTCATCGAGATGGTGGGCATATCGCCGGCGAAATCCGTAAGTCATGGGGGTGTGTCCGAAGCCGGTCGTTGGGGTGAGATAACTTTGTTCACCGCGAGGGGGTGACCGAAGCAGGCAGCTCACCGAGTTTCAGGGGACCAGGCGGCAGGCACAGGAAATTAGTCAGGCCCATCCTCTGCTGTCGGGCGACTCTGGTTGTTGTACTTTTGTCCTCCGTCGGCGGGGGACCAGTTCAGACGATTCTGCAAGGAGCCGACTTGGCAGACGCCGAGCCTGTCGTCTGCATGGCCCGTACCGTCCCTTGCGGAAGGTCGTTCGCAACGGCCAATGGCCAGTCAACAAGGGGGGCGTTTTTGAAAAAGGTAGGTCCATGAGCTGCCATGGCGGGTACACGCATCTTGTGTGTACCCACATCCGCCGTCATTGCTACCGTTGGCGCGGATGGTTTGTCATTTGGCGAAGATAAATATTCTTGACCCGTTGCTGGGCGCCCGTGTTGAGAGGTCGTCTTGATTCTCAAGGATACCCGGGAATCAGTAGAGGTTACATTTCGGTGTGTGACAAGCAGGCTCTCCGGCCTCGAGGATGCCGAGTCCGAGAGTGGATGCCACGAACTCCTGTCGCACCAAGACTCGGCAGCCGACCACCGCATGCGAGCCCCACGCGCGCGTGGTACATCGGTGGACACCCGCGTCCCTATTCTCGAAGTGGACGTGAAGGATGGAATGGTGTGTGAGCTTGAGCATGAGGCTAACTACCTACGCCACATCGGAGCCGGCCGGGAGGTGTGGTACGGCACCCGCCGCTGAGTCTCGCTCGAGGCTGGTTTGTGAGCGGAAGACGCCCGTGGGGGGGGAGGCTGGAATGGAAGCCATGTCGATGTCGATCACGGCTCAGTTGTTACCAGTACATAGTTATTAGTACAGCAGTGACAAACGCAAAGAATTTCCGTTGTCTGCAGGGGTCGATGATGATGAAGGGGGTGGGAGGCGGGCTTGGCTGTGTTCCCGCCCAGTCGGAAGGCGGCGCCGTGGGGATGCAAGATGCTGAACCCGTGCATCCCCGGGACCGGTGGTACAACACGGCCGCATGAAAAAAGAGAGAGATTCGGCGGTTGAAGGTCGCACGGCGCTGGGGCGCAGAGTCAGATGACGCGCCCTGTGGTGATGAGAGGAGCGTGGCTGATGGGCGTCGGTTCTATGGTTGAGTGGGTGTTTTGTTCTGTGTGACTGGAGGCGTGGTTGGATTGCGTCAGTCAGTTAGTTGGTCGGTCAGTTATTGTGTAGTTGGTCAGTCTGTTAGCTACGACAGACACGACAGACAACCACGGCAGCTAGATAATGCGTGTGGTTTGAGTTGATGCATGCATGCATGGAGGGAGGAGGGGAGAGGGGCGGTTCGGATGGGTTTCTGACAAGTCGAGACGAGGGTGGTTGTTGTACAACATATGGCTGGGGGCGCTCTGGGCCAAGACATGTTTAGACTAAAGTTGCTTGTTTGTTGGTGATGCGTTGTTGTCTGCGGCTGACCTGTTCGTGATGGAATTGCGGGTGGGACGGCAGCTCATATATTACAAAGTATTCACCTTGATGTATGCTGAGAGGAATTCGAGTTGAGTCGAGGCTGTTATGGGTATGCCTGCGGTGTGGCATGAGAGAGGAAGGTTTTCCATCTGATGTCTGTCTGGCTTGGCCTGGCTTGGCTTGTGAACGCATCATCTCAGTCAGAGGCTTGTGAAGAGGCGGGCAAGAGCTGCCCTGGCTGTAGTCCTGTTGTGTTAGGTCTGGCGACAGGACGGATGCTTGGCTGGAAGGGGGGTGGCCTCTCCGTGGAGTAACTACCTAACTGGTGGTGAGGGGGCTAAGATTCGATGTGGTGAGAGGGCAAGGATTGCGGGTTGGGTGAAGGGGATAGAAGAGTGGCATGTGTATATCCAAAACAATGACTTGGCTTGCGACGTCGGGTGTAGATACCTAGACAATGGGGGGTTGGATATCGGGGTTACATCTTGATGAAGCCAAGCGCCAGATACTTTGTTCTGTCCATCTCGGCGGTCATGGATGAGTTGATGCGTGAACCCCCCACTTCGCATCATCGCATGACTATCTCTTGATGTTGCCCACCCGCGACAAACGTGCTGTTGTCTGAGTTCCTGTCCCCGTGCTGGAATCCGGAGGTTGCACCACTTTGGGGGTGGGCTGGGGGAGCACGTTTTTCTGGGCTCGCTCACGTTTTTCTGGGCGAGTTTTGCACGTTTCTGTTTCTCGTTGCTTGCCTTCCCCGCATTGGGTGGTTGACCACCAGCAACAGCAGCTTCGTGGTGGTGTGGGGTGGCTGGCAGGGGTCAAGCTCTGGGTATAGTGTTGTTTCTGCCAAGCTTTGATGCTTGCTGGTGGGTGTTCGTTAGCGGATTGCGTGACGCCATCGGCATTTCTCGGTCGGCCTTTTGGGTGAGAGGGGGGGCTTGGGGGGTGTGCCGAGGGTCGTGTAGGTACGGAATACACAACACTGCACTCCACACTGCTGCTGCAAGAGTGAGTGAGAGAAACGTCGATTGCAGGTGGCTTGGTGGCTATTACTGTATTTTCTTAATTGATTGGATACAGACTCGGGTAGGGAAGCCAAGCAAGAAGAGGTGTGTGTTTGGTGGCTGACTCGCGTGCAGTTGCTGTCAACAGACGACATCATCCCAGGACTGGCTTGGCTCGGCTGAACAGACAGAGCGTCGGTGAGAGTGAGGACCAAGTCGAAGTGACGGTATCCGCGGCCGGCACAATGGCTGGCATCGAGGCGCTGAGCCCCGGCGCCGACCCCGACAGGCCCGTCAACGTCGTCTTTGTCGGCGCCGGCGCCGTCGGGTGCTTCTACGCCTCGAGGCTCCATCATGTAGGCTAGCTCTTCCTGACTGTGTTGAGAATGAATCTCTGACTGACACCTCCAGCCCGCCCACAACATCCACGTCTCCCTCATCGCTCGGTCCAACTACAAGGTCCTCGCCGCCGACGGCGTCAAGCTCCAAACCCACACCTTTGGCGACTACACCTTCCGCCCGCACGCCGTCTTCCCCTCCGTCCCCGCCGCCGCCGTCAACCCCAACCCCTCCGGTGCCGGCCCGCGCGAGTGGGACTACATCATCGTGACCACCAAGGCGCTGCCCGACCGCGCCGACGACAGCGCCCTCATCGCCCCGCTCGTCGGCCCGCGCTCGTGCATCGTGCTGATCCAGAATGGCGTCGGCGTCGAGCAACCCTACCGCGCCCGCTTCCCCGCCACCCCCATCATCAGCGCCGTCACCGTCATCTCCGCCGAGCAGACCTCCCCCGGCACCGTCCGCCAGAACCGCTGGACCCGCATCCACCTTGGCCCGTACTCGGACTCGGCCTCCTTCTCCTCCACCGCGGGGGCGGGCACCTCTTCCTCCTCCCGCAGCGACCAGGACGCCACGACGGGCGCCATCTCCCCCTCCCTCGCCCCGCTGCCCCCCTCCCCCGCAGGCCTCCAAATTGCCGGCTCCCACCGCGCCGCCCTCCTCACCGACTGGTGGACACGCCACGGCTTGATCCGCGACGTCGAGCTCGGCGACGAGGTCGCGCTACAAACCGTCCGGTGGCATAAACTCTGCATCAACGCCGCCTTCAACCCGTCCGCGGTGCTCTCGGGCGGCCGCGGCAACGCCGACATGGCCCGCGATCCGGAACTGCGCGAGCACCTAGCGGGGATCATGCGGGAGATCTGGGAGGCGGCGCCGCGGATCCTGGGGAGGGGGTTCCCGGAGTATATGGCCAGCCCGGAGAAGATTTTGAGGAGCAGTGAAAGGAATGTGGGGAGCAAGCCGAGCATGCTGCTGGATTGGGAGGCGGGGCGGCCGATGGAGGTGGAGGTGATACTGGGGAATCCGGTCAGGATTGCAAGGGAGAGGGGGGTCGAGATGCCGAGGTTGCAGACAGTTTATGCGCTGGTGAGGAGCGCGCAGGAGGCGAGGGAGCGGGGGAGGGGGAAGTTGTAGGGGGGAGAGGGTTGGGAGGGTGTGGATGTGATTGAGGAGTGGTTGTTTAGGGAAGAGTGTTCTTTTCGAAGAGTAGATCAGGGAGGTGGGGGCTCTCACGGCTCGCACTACTGTAGCGGCTCCCTCGGCCAGAACCTTTCTCTATGCCTTCCGTTTATGTGGCTTAATGGGAAACCGTTCAGGAGTGCCAGTTCCCCCCATTTCCTGTGCTCAGAATTTTCCGGGAACGCTGGTCAAATCGTGACGTTCACCTCACATCCTCACGTTGATATCCAACCACGACCCCATCATCCGATCCGGAGGGTCAGAGGACTGATTGTCCTTAATGCTATGAGTAGCCGTCGTCACGAACCCCTATCCTCCCACCCCCTGTTCATCGCTCGGCTCAACCAACCACTCTCATTCAATGCCGTCCCCCCTCGTTCTGGGACAGTCCACCGACCGAGCTCCCCCACACTACGCACTGTAGCGGGAATGCCAGCACATCACCTTGCTCGGATTATGCAGACAGCGGCAGAACGCGCTCCTGCCACCGGTAGGTACAGGTTCCAAGAACTGGATGAGAGGAGAGGCGGGGCAGTAGTAGTTCCAGAGGCATCCGTGAGGGAGGATGGCTAGATGGCAACAAATTGGGCGTCGAAGTGCCGTGTTATTAAATTGCGTTAGTATATCGAGGATGGGATCGAGATACGCCTGTCTAAACCAGAGACAATCAGCCTCCTTGGACACTCCAGGTGAACCCCGGCCCTCCATCTGCCCCCTACCTATTTCTCATCTCCAAACCTTCTCCCCCCTCACGCAACAACAACCAACCCATCATCAAACCCCTTCTCACCCCTCGGAAATACATACACCCTCTGGTTCGCCACAACTCTCACGCCCCCCCTCTTCAACCTGACCGAAAAGCGCGTATACCCAAACACCCACACCCTCACCCTCCCCTCCCTCCCCTCCCCGCCTCCAACAATCCCGTCGAAAACGCCGCCGACCACGGATTCCCCACCTGCTCCGGCCTCGCCAAGCCCTCGACACACGGCGCGTGGTGCGTCGCACCCAACACCCGCCGCTTTTCGTCAACCGCCCTGACCTACTCGCGCAGCCAGGCGACCTCCTCGTCGTGGATTTCTGTATGGCGCTGCGCGGTCCAGTTGGTGATGTGTTTGAAATCGTTGACTTTTGCTTCAACAACCGGGCGGGATGCGTCCGGGATGGACGACCACAGCGTGCAGCCGAGGATTGTCAAGTCCGAGTCTGGATCGTCCCAGCGGGCGCGGTGCAGCAGAACCAACCCACCCCCCAGGGAGGGTTCTGCAGAAAGCTTCCTGGCGGCGTCCAGGCTGGCGGAGTAGAAGAGGCCGTAGAACTCGTGGTTGCCGAGGACGAGAAAGGCTCTTTTGAAGCGGGCGGTTTGGGCGAAGAGGAAGACGAGGTAGGACGCGTAGTCGACCAGGCGGCCGATGTCGCCCGCGAGGAGGAGAAAGGGGGCAGCCGCGGGGAAGGTGAAGGAGGTGTATTGCTAGGCGAGTTCGAGGTGGGGGTCGGAGAGGACTTGGAGACGCGGGCGGGTGGGGAGAAGGTAGTGGCGGGCTTTGTGGAGGAGGGACTGCATTCTTTGGAGGGGGGTATTCTGGTTGGTGGGTGTGATGGGTTTGAGTCCGTCGCTTGTTGAGGTACATGGGCGGTTGTTTTGTTGAAGTTGGTTTGGTTCCGAGTTAGAAAGTGGTTATTGTTGGTTGGTTCAAGTTGGTTGGCCAGATCAGATGCAACTGCCGTGCCTCGCTTGGTCCGAGTCATTCCTTCGGAGCTTCAGATCAGGCGTGAAGCTGAACCAACACCATGTCCCATATTTCCCTGGTCTCGAGTTCCCGTCTACTCCCAACCACCAAGATGGGGTGGGCAATGGGCAAAGCCATTCGTTTTGCTCTGTGACGATGGCGTCAACAGTACATAAACCAATTCAGAATTTCAAGTGGCAGTCTTGAAATTCCGACATCCTTTTGGAAAGTAGCGCAGTGGTAAATTGGTTGCATTGTGTCTGCCGTCACATGCTCCCTAGCCACGGCCAGGAGAGAGATGGGATCGTCGGAGAGTTGGTGAAGTGTCTCGTTGGAGACAAGCAGGTGGGATATGCCGCCTTTTGCTCTAAACACAAATAGTTCATCTTACTGGACGACGACGCCGGTGCACTGTGCCAGGCCAACTAAAGAGCATACTTATTTGAACCCAAACCAGAGTTTGACAGCTTTGGAGCGTCGTCTTGAGTCCGAGTAGGTCTGTCCAATTTCCAACCCGAGTTTCACTTCCTTGTCCTCGCCGTTGACTACATCGTTGACTACACCGTTGACGATATCGTCGACAAAGCAGAAAAAAACTATTTGTCTACTAACTGGTGGGATAACTATTGGGTACACGAAGCGGACAACCAACCAAAGTCTTGTTTCAAACCCCAGATTCCAAAGTCCCAGCGTCTCCGTTTGGCAAACCTAATGTGTTGCAGAGCTCAATCCCTTGCTGGCCCTGTTCACATGACTCACCTCGCACCTATTGAATGAAAAGACACATCACCTAACAAGAGAAACGAGAGTCTTCATAGCTGTTTGGATACGGAATATATGCAACGAGGATGGCTGTGATAGGCCGACTGTGACTGTTGGGCCTGGGTTGTGGGTTCCTTCGGGGTTAGGGCTCAGGTTAGGGGAACACCCATAAACTCTCAGCCCCCGCGTCATCTGCAAGCCAAGCCTCCTCCTGCGGCCTGGCGCATGTTGCACGACACGACAACCACCAAAACAACAGAGCATGTGCGCGTGGCGGGCGTGGATGACCTCCCCTTGTGGACTTTTGTACGAGGTCGGGGCGGGCTGTATCCCGTCGGGCAAGCGCCGTGTCGGGACGTGGCTGCATTGCTGCCGCGTCGATCCATGACGCAACGCATGAGGACGGCGGCATGGTCAATCGCGGCCTTGACACAAGGGATATTAAGTGCCAGGCCAGGCCAGCAGGGTGCGCGGCGAAGGCGTGCTTTATGGGGGCCTCTTGCTTGGTGACTCGGGATGGTTCTCTTTGTGGTCGTGGACGGACTGGCTCTCACCGCGATGGAGGGCAGAAGCAACAAGGACCCAACGACCACCAACGAACATTCCAGCAGCCAGCGGGAAGACAGCTTTGTGGGGTATTTTTTGCGCTGCGCTACTGCATGGCTGCATGGATAGCATACCTATCAACAAAGGACCCTGATGACCGCTGGGTCCCCACTGGCGCCGTCGAGGTAGTGTCGACCTTCTCCGCACGACGGTAATCTGTACCTTCAGCTGGGATGCGACACCCACCAACGACGCACCACACACGCAATCGTGCTGCCGGCTCCTGCCACTGCAGCGCTGGCGCCTTGCTCGCTCGCTCGCCTCCTCCTCCTGCATCCGATCCCGCAGAACACGACGGATATAAAACGCTCCCCCCATTATGATTAGCCGCCCCCTCTTCGCCCCTGGGCCTTGGTTGCGGCCAACCTGGTTTCCGCATGCGAGATGATATGATTTACGCGCGCCGCATCTCTGACCAGGAGCTGACAGGGACCGCGGCGGCGATGTGACGCTGGGGGGAATTGGCCGGGTCCTGGAAATCTGGAATCTTGTCGCGCCGCAACTCTGGTGGGCTCCGCGAGCCGGTGCTGGCAAACGGGCCCCGTCCAACTTGCCACATACCTACCTAGTTATTTTGCCGTGATGAAAGGAGGGAGGGGGGGCCCGGCTCGCTTCGTGTTTGCGGACCCCAAGACGGAGAGGGGGAGAAGAGAGGCGAGAATGGGGGAACCCAGCTCTGGGCCCTTCATCTTGGCTGCAGCTGCAGCTCCCCTGTCTCAGCCTCCGCAGGTGGCAGTGGGGTGGGAAGCGGGTCCGCCCTCCCTCCCCAAACGATCCCCTTCCCCCTCGCCTTCCACCCCATTCCCACCCCCCAAAGAAGCCTGGAGGCCCAGAGAGGCAGGGCCCAGGGGTGCAGCGATGCGCCTGGCTGCGGCGCGAGGGCCCTGTAATTCGGGACCCGTGTGTTTCTGTCACACTCTGGCCCACGGCTATTTATCTGTCGCGGGCGCGGGTCCAACTCTCATTTTCCCCTTCTTCCTCCCCCCAGCATCCTGGAAGTCTGACTGTTGTCTCACCGCCGCCGTCGTCGACACCGACATTGACATCGCTGCCCGCCGTCATCATCGCCGTCGCCATCTCTCCTCTCCATCAGCAAATACCGAGACGTGCTAACACCGATCGCTGCCCTCCGCACCTTCGACCTGCCTGTTCGCCATTCTCGGCCACGTCGCGCTTTGACCCCCTATCAACACCGCAACCATGCCCGGCATCCGTAAGTTGTGCCCTCTCGATGTTCTGTTTTCTTCAGCGGTCTGGTCGGTCTGGAACGCCTGAGGAGATCGAGGCGATCGAGGCGACTATCGACTAAGGGCGGGGAGCCAGCGAATGGCTGCGCAATCCGCACCTCCAACGGAGGGCGAAGGGGAGGGTGATGGGAGGCCCTGGCCCACCAACCAACCCTGCTGCAGACCTTGAGCTCCCCTACCCACCCACCCACGTGTTTATCGCAATCGCTTGGCCTGTGCGAAAAGAAGCTTTGGAAACTGCGGAGTTCGGTTGCTGACTCGAGCTCGTCTTTTTCCCCACAACAGCTCTCGGCGCGTTCGACAACCTGAAGGGCAAGCTCAAGGCTGCCTTCAAGAAGCGGACCGAGAAGAAGGCCGCCAAGCCTGAGGCCAAGCCCGAGGAGACCCCTGCCGCCGCCGCTGCTGCTGCTGCTGCTGGTACTGCTGCCGCCGCTGCCCCGGCTGAGGGCGAGGCTGCTGCTGCTGCTCCGGCTGCTGCCCCGGCCGAGGCTCCCGCTGCTGAGACTGCTCCTGCTGCTGCCCCGGCTGAGGCTCCTGCTGGTGAGCCGCTCTGAGAATATATGTTTTGGTGGAAAGAGGGCCAGTCCTGACACCGCAATCTAGCTGAGGCCGCTGCCCCGGCCGCTGAGGCCGCCCCCGCCGCGGAGACCCCCGCCCCTGCTGCTGAGACTCCGGCTCCCGGTGCGTCCCATCCCCAAACCGAAGCCCGCGATTTGCGTGCTGACCCTGAGAAAGCTGCTGCTCCTGCTGCCGAGACCCCCGCTCCGGCTCCTGCTCCCGCTGCCGAGGCCGCCGCTGCCCCGGCCCCGGCCGCTGAGCCCGCTGCTGCTCCCGCTCCCGCTGCTGCTCCCGCTCCCGTTGCTGCTCCCGCTCCCGCTGCTGAGCCCGCTGCCGCCCCCGCTCCCGCCGCCGAGCCCGCTGCCGCCCCTGCTGCTGCCCCGGCTGCCGAGGAGAAGAAGGAGGAGGCTGCCGCCCCCGCTCCGGCCGCTACCGCCTAAACGTCCACCCGGATGCTCTCACAACCTCGCGACACTCTTCACGAAGAAACTTGTCTGGCTACGGAACAAACATGACGGACCGACCGGGTGTCGAGAGGTGGTGCAGATACGGATGATGAGACTGGAGATGGCCTCCCTTTTCAGGGGAGGTGATGTTCCTGCGCTGCGGGCGCGGCAACGGGGATGACGGACGATACCACGTGGTGCTTTGTTTTGTTTGCGGGAGCGCGGCCTGGCTTAAAGATATCCCATACTCGATACCCACCGTTAATAATGAAATCGTTTTTTGCGTGTTGGTGTCGGGGGGCGTATGCGGGGGCGGGAAGGGAAGAGAGACAGAGATTGAGGATGGTCGATACAACAAGACAGAATTACACAGTATACAATTGGGTATTCAACTACGCTCTTGGTACATGTGAGGTGATCTTGTGGGAACCAAAGTAATAAGCTGACCCCCTTACCCAAGTCAAACCTCAATCACCCTCCTTCTCATCCAAGTCACCCTTGTCATTCTAGTCAATCCTCAATCACCCTCCTCCTCGTCCGAGTCTTCGTCGTCTTCATCCGGATCCGGCATGACAATCTTGTTCAGATGCGTCACCTACCAATCCAGTCAGTCAGCCAACCATGTACGCAATGAACCAACCGCCCTCTCACCCCCCCCCCCCAAAAAAAAGATGGAGTCAAAGAAAGAAAAGGGTGACTTACAAACCCAACCAAAGCCCCCACCACCGCCCCAACATCCCCCGTCTCCCCCACCGCTCCCGCAGACGTAAACACCTTGTCGGGTATCTTTTGCCCGATGGTAAAGTTCCGCAGCTTCAGCAGCGCCATGTCGCGGTGGTCGGGGATGAAACCCTTCGGCCGCATCTTGAGCGCGCCTTCTTGGTTGCGCGCGGCAAAAGCCTTGACGGCTGCCTCCTCGGGGGGTTCATCATCCACCTCTTGCTTTTCTTTGGGGAGTTGTTTCTTTCCCTTGGCTTTGGTCTTCCCCTTGTCCGTTTTCTCAAAGGTAGTGGTGGTAGACAAATCAAGAAATATCTCGCGAAACCGGGTGTCATTCAACACGCGCCGCCAGCGGCGGGGGCGCTCGTCGATGCTGGCGCGGAGGCGGGCGAGCGCGGCCGCGTCGGGGTGCCAGAGCCCACCCGCGATGAAGCATGCTGAGGGCTCGAGGTGGATGTAATAACAGGCGTAGGGGCCTTTGCGGCCGGTGCGGGAGAAGGCGGCGGAGAAATGGGGCTTTTTGGGGGTCTTTTGTTAGTTTGGGGGGTTTGGGGAGAAGGGTAAGAAGGCAGTAGAAGGGGAAAGGAGGTGAAAGGGAGGACCGGAAGGGGGGGAGAGGGGGGAGGAAGGGGGGAGGACCAGGGGGCTAAAAGAGGCAAAGAATACCTTGTACGGCGTCGGGTCTTTGGAGAAGCGAATATCGCGGTAGATGCGAAAGTTGACGTCCTTGACAGGGAGCTCGGGGATGGTGGGGTCCAGGATGGTGATGGTCTCGGTCAGGGACATGACATACGACTCCCAATCCTTGAGGGCGCGGCGGTATTCCGCATCGTGGGCTAGGCGGGTTAGCACCTATCGAGACGGCTGGATTTGAAATGCGGAAAGGGGGGGGTCACTACCTTTCAGCCAGGTCCGCTTGTTGTTCGCCTTGAGGTCCTTCAGAAAAGCCAGTGTGTTGGGGTGCAGGCGGTCATCGGCGTATTCGATGCCGCCCGTGTCGCGCAGCTTGGGCAGGGGGATGAAGGTCACTTTTGGGGGAGCGTCCTCGTCGAATTCCTCGTCGCTTTCGTCGGCGTCTTGCTTGGCGTCTTCGGGTTCCTCCTGGTAGTCGTCCCCATCATCATCCGACGGGGCATCTGGCGGAATGAGTCTGGCCTTCTTGGCCTTCTTGGGCTTAGCGGCGGGCGTGCCCCTGCCACGCCTTTTCTTTGACACAGGTTCATCCCTCTCTGGCTCCGACTCGGAGTCGGGCTCAAAGTACTTGCTCTTCTGGGCGGAGGTGCTGGCGCGTTGAGAGCGACGGCGGGAAGCGGGCGCTTCGGGAGTCGCGGGAGCAGCAGCGCCGCCGGATTTGCGCCTTGGACCAGCCATGGTAGCGTCTCAATGAAATTGGGTTTCACGATGAGTTGTTACTTGCAGGTGGCTGATGACGCCAGTGGCTCGGGGAGGAGATGAGACAGAGACGCGCGTTGTGTGGCGAGCCATTGGGCCATGCCACGCAAGAGCCTACGCGAAAGCACGTGCGCCTACAGGGTTGCTTATGTCAGCTGTTTCTTGCAACTAACTAGTTACCTACACAGTCCAAGGAGTAGAGATATCAAAGACCCCGAATCCATGCGCAGGTCAACCCCAAAATTGGAAGTTGGATCGACATGCAGCAGGCCATCAGGATAACAGGGAAGCAGGTCGACGATTCCAAGCAGAAGCGAGACGGCGCAATGCTCGGCCCAACCCAGGCCTGGCTCCAAAAGGGCAGCCACCTGGGGTTGCAGCTGCCCTGTCAAGTCCAGTCCGGAGGTCTTGGTCGAGGCAGGTGCGGTGTCTGAAGCACCTTCCACAAGCAACGTTGTACCCGCGACTAAGCGGGGGAGAGTGGGTCGTCCCCGGCCCCGAACCGGCCCCTCGTGCCTTCCCCCCTTCTCCACCTGTTCGGCGCCGGGGCAGGCACGAGGGGCATTACCCCACACTGCAACTCACGACGCCCCTCTCGACTCCAACTCGAGCTTGACTGACTTGGGCATCCTGTCATCACTTGTGACATTGTCGTACAGACCTCAGACAGCACAGCACCACTTGCTCACCTTCCAACTGACACCAACAACCACGCAACACGCAACATCCCAAACCCACTTACACGCATCAAACCCAACACCACAATCATGACCACCCCAGCCACCAATACCGAAACAACCCCCACCCCCCCCAACCCGCACCTCGAAACCCTCCTAAAAACCGGCATCCTCCACCTCCCCGCCTTCTTACCCCCTTCCACCCTCTCCCCTCTCTTAACCGCCGCCCGCAACCTAACCACACTCGCCCGCGCGGCGCTCTGGCCGCACGTCCGCACCGTCGGCAAGCAATTCCCTCCCTGGCCGCTCTCCGCCCCTGGTGTGCCGCCAGAGGAGGGGATATGGGGGGTGCAGCATCTGTTGCATCCTGATTTGCCTTTGACTGAGGAGGAGAGGGGGGTGATTGCAGGGGTTTATTTCGGGGGGGAGATGAGGGGGGTGGTGGCGGAGTTGGTTGGTGGCGGGGGGGAGGGGTTGGTGATGGAGTTGTTCAATATGTTGGTTCGTCCTGGGAGGGAAGATGGGGGGGGAGGGTTTGAGCTGGGGTGGCATCGGGATGATGTGCCGGCGTCAGTGGGGGCGGAGGAGGAAGGGAAGAGGTTGGGGGTGGGGGAGGACGGGCGGTGGGAGAGGGAGGAGAGGGGGTATGTGCATACGCAGTGGAATCTGGCTTTGGTGGAGGAGGAGAGTTTGGTGGTTGTCCCGGGCAGTCATAGGAGGGTGCGGACTGAGGTGGAGAGGAAGGTGGGGCCGTATGAGGAGCTGCCGGGGCAGGTGGTGGTGAGGATGAAGCCGGGAGATGTGGTGTTTTACGATAATAATATTTTACACCGCGGGGTGTATGATGGAAGCAAGGAGAGGTTTACGCTGCACGGCTCGGTTGGGAGGGTCGGCGGGAGTAAGGAGCGGGCGAGGAACGTGCTGCAGCACGGCGTCGGAGAGTGGGTGGATCGATGTGACTTTAGCGTGCTCGGGGATGGCAGGGAGAGGGAGGCGGCTGAGGGGATGAGGGAGAGGTTGGTGGAGATGGGCAGGGAGAACCAGGGGCGCGAGGTTGGGTACTCGTTGGAGGGGTAGGCATGTTATTTCCATTGCCGTATGTGCTAGGTACATATGTATGAGGGACTGTCTCAGGGGCAAGTAACCAGCCCCATCCAAACTGCCATATTTACACCTCAAACCCCATCCTACACCGCCACGCCCTATCAAGAGCTCTTGTACACGGCCACGTTCGACGCAAACGTGTTCACATTATCGGCGAACCACGCCACCCTCGCCCCGTTCCGGGTCAGCATCTCCCGCGTGCCGATCGTGTTGAGGTTGTAGATGTTGACGTTGTTCGCGGTGCCCTCGATCGATGTGATCCGCTGCTGGCACGTCTGGCCCGCCGAGAAGGTCGAGCAGGAGGTGCTGTAGTCGGAAAAGAACGAGTACAGGCCGGCGCCGTAGACGAGCACGTCCTGCGAGTTGAGCACGCGCAGCCCCCACGCGGCCGCGCAGTTGCCCTCGACGCCCGCGCACGCCACGGCGAAATCAGGGTCGTTGAGCGCCGCCACGGGCGCGAAGGGCGTCAGCGCGTTGGGCATCGGCTGGTAGTATGGCGTCTCGGTCTGGATCTGGCCCATGAAGATGTTGCGCGTGTTGGCGAGCTGGTACTGATAGAGCACGTGGTGCTCCGAGCCGGTGCCCCAGAGCCAGAAAGGGCCTGTCTCGGACTCGATGTCTGGGGGTGGTCAGTATTGCATGATTTTGAAGAACAAGAGACAAGACTTACAGAGACCACGCCCGCTGAAAATAGTAATCTGAGTGTTGGCCGCCTCGTCAATGTCGTGGTCGGCAGTCCTGCAGCCATGTCAGCCCCTGATCCCTCACCCCTTTCCACCCCAACCTCACCACCACAAGAAACACCTACCACAGCCACACATTCTCCATGTACAACCCCCCCGCCTTCTTGGTCACATGCATCGCCATGTACGCGACCACACACCCGCCCTTGACAGCCCCATTGCCCGGAGTCTTCAGACACTGCGCCACCTGCTGCTGCGTGCCCGTGTACCCGCCAATCCTGACATGCACATCCCACATCCCGCTCGGCGCGCCCGCGTCGCTCAGCAGATTCCACTCCACGCACACCGCGCCCTCCTGCGCGCCCTGTGTGCCAACGACAAAGTCGCTCAGCTCGACCTGCCCCTTCTGCCCGCACTGGTTGCCGACCTGGAGCACGGGCTGCGGGTTGTTCACGTCGTTGAAGAACGCGCCGGACGAGAGGATGACTGGGTACGACTCCCCGACAATCTTGGAACCCGGCGGCACCTTGAGTGTGGACGTCACGCGGTACAGCCCGTAGTCGAGGAAGAGCACCTTGCCCTGGGCGGCGGCCGCGTTGATGGCCGACTGCAGCGCGGCGGTGTCGTCGGTGGAGGCGTCGCCGCGGGCGCCGAAGCTGCGCGCGGAGAGGAAGGAGGAGGCGCCGAGGGACTCGTACTGCGGTTTGGAGCGCGTGAAGTACTGCCCCGAGGGGGCGAGGAGGGACGCCGGGCGGGAGTTGGGGGTGATGGGCCCCGCGGACTGGACGGGCCCCGCGGGCGTGTAGCGGTGGCCGTTGGACCAGGCGGGGATGGTGGTGGTGCCGCCCGCGAGGAGGGTGCCCGAGGGGCCCTTGACGGCGATGGGGCAGTTGGTCAAGGCGATGTTTTCGAGGACGAGGGAGCCCGCGGTGGCGGGGGAGGAGGTGGTCGTCCAGGCGGTGAGGACGGCGACGGGCACGTTGGTGAAGCTGCTGTCGATGAGGGTGACGGAGCCCGTGTCAATTTTGCTGGAGCCACCAGCGGAGATGTCGATGCCGACCTGGCAGTTGTTGATGGAGAGACCGTGGTAGGTCCAGCCCCAGTCCCAGAGCTGGATGATGGCTGGAGGGTGTCAGTGTCTGTATCACGCCAGGTGAGACCTTGAGTCCTGACTCACCCGTCTTGCAGTTGTTGAACTTGAGGTTGCGCATCGTGTATTGCTGGTTGCCGATGCTGGCGCCGGTTGCGCCTCCGTTGAAGGTGAGATCCGTGATGAAGCCGCCGCTGCCCTCCTCAATGAACAAACCCACGTGCACTACGTCGGCGGTGGCAGGCATGTTGAAGACAATGTTCTGGAGACTGGTCGCCTGGGACGTGGGCCAGTGCATGCCTGTCGCCGGTGTGCCCGGCGCGATGGCTGTCGTGTCGAGGACAAAGTTGCGCACCTGCCGGAAGAAGACGTTGACAGACTTCCAGTTCAGATTCTCCGTGTAGTACGGGTTACCGTCAATGAGGCCGAAGCCGGCAAAGTTGGCCGTGGCCTTGAGCGTGGGCGGGTTGGCGGCGTCGCCGATGAGTTGGGTGAAGTAGGCCGGGAAGACGGACTTGGAGATGAGGTACGTGCCGGCCGGAAAGTAGACCAGAGCTGGGGTCATAGTGGTTGAGACCTGGGAGTTTGTCAGTGAGGCTGGCCTCGATATTTCTGGTCTAGACTTACACAATTCTTATTGCAAGGGTTGCCGGCGTTGATGGCGGCGTTGATGGCCGCCGTGTCGTCGGTAACGCCATCACCTGTCTCGGTCAGTGCCTCCCTCTTGAAAGTGTTTCTGGCAAGTCGCAGCAGAAGCACCCACCCCTTGCGCCGTAGTCCCTCACATTGCGAAAGACTGGGTAGTTGGGTGATCCGGCAAACGGCGCAAACCCCTGATCTGTCAACTCGTTAGCATTTTAAGCCACCATATTCTCATCGAGAGTTCTCACGAGGAATATCCCCCAGCCAGTACCCCTTCACAGTCGACACCACGCTCGCAACAGCGAGCAAGGCCGACACGAAACGCATGGCTGCCGGTGACTTTCAGCAGAGAAGCTGGGATGTGCAGAAAGTCGAAAGGAACAAGACTCGTATTGCCCGGTCTGCGTCTCTGATGATCAGGAACCTCATTCCAGAACCGTCGTCGAGGTGGCAGTCTCAAGGGGTAAATATACCCCGAGTCAGACACGGCCCATTCCAACCCTGCCAGCAGAAGCAAAAGGCGCTGGCGCTCGGAGTCGATCGTGAGACCTCACCACGTGTGTGTTTCTCGTGTGAAGAAACAAAAAAACGAGAAGGAAGGAGAGGAAGGTGCCCGGTCGACGGGACGAGAAACGCGAGCCGAGCCCCGGAGCCGCCCCATCCGCGGCCACATGGTAACCTGGCCTCGCCATGCGAGTTGTCCGATGGACGGGACATGTAACCATCGCCATCACCAGCCGCAACCACACCCGTCCCGGGCCGGCGCTGAGGGGCTGGGCTTCCCCGCCAAAGGGCCGATTATATCTCTGCACCCATCCCCCCAGACTCTGCTGCCCACAACCTCCCACACTAGGCTTCTCTTGGGGATTCCACTACCATCGAGGACGACAAGGAGCACGAATTGTCAACAGTCCACTCACTGGGCACGGCATAACTCGATAAGCAACAACGAGGAGGAGACGCAGATTCAGAGAAATGAGACCCCCGGTCCGCCCTTCACAATGCCCCGGTTCCATTAACCGCCAGCAGGCTCGAGGCAACCCCCTGATTCCGAAGGGACCCATCCACTTGGACAGGTCGGCATGAACACGCCACATGGGAGCACGAACAAACTCTCGCCGCGGTGGAAACTGACGAAAGAACTTGGAAAGTCAGCCTTCTCCCTGAATCAAGGCGGCGGGTATGGCAATGGTGGTGATGATGTGCAAGCCGCAGGCAACCCCACCAAGCCATGTCTCAGCCCGGTGTAAGTCAGCTCCCCAACCCGAGCGTGTGATGAACCCACCCGACGCATCCCCCATACCCCATGACTGTTCAAACTCGATCCCGATCTGCATCTGAATACGGATTACGCAGGCAAGCACTCCACCCCAGACAGATCTTTCAACACCAAACCCACCCGGCACCAGGCTCCCAGAAACCCACCAAACCCGACCAGACGACGGGCCTCACCTAGATGAACCCCTCGACCAGGGGTGCTCCAATACCGCCGCCAAAAAGCCGCCCGCCCCCCTCTGATTCGCCCATCTCCCGCAAACCCTCTGTCCAAGACTACCCCCCAGGGCAGCGCGGCAAGGGGAAATAAGGCCGGATGCTACCCGCCCTTCCGCCCGCAACCACCAAACCATCACCCATCCACCATCAACCATAATCCCATAATCCCCTATGGAATCTATGGATGGAAGGTGGACTGATGAGTGATGCCCGCGATCTACAACCAAATCGCTGATCCACATCGGCGCCGAGGACAGTGGGGCTTCGGGTTTTCGGGAGGGGCCAGCCCGTGGACGAGGCAGGGTAGGGTCGGGCAGGGGAGAGGATGAGATGGTGGTTCCCCAGACAGACAGGGCTGTTTTTTTTGCTTCACGCGCCCTGTGAGGTTGCACAAGCCACGCATCGCGGGGATGGTGGTACAGGTAACCGTCGCATTCGAGGCTCGTCCAGATGTTGATCGTGGGGATTTGGTGCCTCGCTTGCGCGCGGTGCACGAGGGCTGCCCTGGCTTGTGTCATTATGGCTTGCTTGTTTCCTCGCTTGCCCAAGGAGTCGGGAGCGAGGTCAGCGGGGTTGGGATCGGGTGCGCCGATTTGGTAACTTGGTTTTCTTCCCCGCACACAAGCTGGGTTAGGGACTGTGGACTGTGTACCAAGTCAGCAAGCAATGAGGCACACGGGCCATCTGATGCTCTGATGCCATGTGGATGGATGGATGGATTGATGGTTGGTGGAGGGGCAGTATCAAGGCGGTCATTGACCCCCATCTGTTGTTCCCCTCCCCCCACGCCCCTGGTGGATACAACAACAGAGCTATCGCACTCTCACGGCACTCGCGCGCTTGCTTTCTTTCTTTCTTGCCTAACTGACCACGGCGGCTGGAGGGGTTCAGGTTCCGTCCCCCCTCGCTTCCAACGACCAGGCGGATTATCCTGATATTAATCCGTTCGACGCCCGGGAGGGCCAGGCCAGGCGAGACGAGCAGCACCACGCTACCCGCCAGAGATAGAGGCCCAAGGTATTTTGCGTCTGCCGCGCTTGTTTATTTATCCCCGACAAACAGGCTTTCATGGGAATAAGAGTCGGTAGTTATCCTGGAGGAGGGCGGACGGGCTAAGCAGGTGGCATGGCATTGCGCTGGGGCCTCGCCTGGATATCCCGAGGGGGCGGGATGAAGGTCAGCTCCGTTAGTACATAAAGTAAGAGTTAGTTAGCTCGAGATGCTGCAGCACCGCTGCATGATCTAACAAGTAGCGCGGGCAACAGCGCGTCCTGCCGCGGTGGGTTTTCCGGCGACTGGCTAGTCAGGTGGGGAATGTGCGGTGAGCGAGCCTGATCGGTGGTTGATGATATATCAGAAGCTGGTGCTTGTGACACGTGTGTGTTGATCCCAAGGACGACCGGATTTTGCCTGTTTTTGAAGCGAGGAGGAGGAGGGTTTGCCGGAGGGGAGGCAACAATTCATGCAGCCTCAGCCACGCGCAGGGTCCTCCAAGGGGAACAGTGCCGGAGCAGAGCACCAGCATGAGGAGGTATGAATATCCAACCTTCCCAACAGCCTCGAATCCGGATCGATGGCGACAAAGAGTTGCATTCCGGCGACGACGACCACGGTTTCAGCAGCCGGCCAGATGGCTTCTTCCATTTCCTGCGCATGTTCCCCCTCGGGGCAGCAACAGCGGTGGTCATTGCTCCGTCGCGCAATCAGGTGCTGGCGGCGGTGCTCGGTGAATGAACGCCTCGCTGGGACGCCCGATGCGCTGCCCCCCCTCCACTTTCTGCCTCCCGTTCTGCCCCCGTTCTCCGCATTTGAGGGCGCTTCGGTTTGCGGGGGCACACAGGGGGGGAGGGGTTTGTTGGGAGCTTTCCCCAGATCCCCAAACCCGGGCGCCTCCACCCGCACCCCACAGTGGCTGGCTGCGGCCGGGAAAATCACAGGCCCAGGCAGGGAAGCCATTTTCAGCCCAGCGCAATGACGGTGGCAGGAACCATGGTGCGGGGAGTCGCGTTCGGTTTGAGCCACGCGCACGTACGCGCCAGGTTTGTGCTTGAAAGTCATCGAGTTCGTTGTCACTGGCCGGCAGAGACCAAGCATAACAAGCCGGCGACCATGGAAATCATGTGAGGCGGTGAGGGCGCATCTTCCCCCTCTTTCCATCCCGCGTGCGGGGCCCATCGTGTCCTTTTTTCTTCTTATTTTTCTCTCCCTCTTTTTTTCGCTTCCGAGGATGTCGGGCTAGGGTTGCATGCTCCCTCGGTTCCGGTTCCGTGAATGCAGAAGCGGCGGATTTCTGGAGACGCACCCCGCTTTTTGGTGTAACCTGCGAGCTCGGCTCTTCCCAGAGCAGAGGAGAGCGGTGCTGATGATCAGACGGCGAGGAAGAGAGGGAAAAGTGCTGCGCATTGCGCATTGCGCGGGACGGTGGGAGACGGGAAATGGGCGATGGGATGACAGAAGAAAGCCGGGCAATGAGCGCATGGGGTCGGCCACTGTCCTGCGTGGCCATGCCACCCGACCAGGTTGGCAGACAGGAGGCCAACTTGAAACAGGACGCGACAACCCGGCTGCGGCGGTGCCAGGTGCCATGCCCGTCGCCAGCGCAGCAGGTCGAGAGCTGAGAAGACTGAAAAGACTGAAAAGAGACAGAGAAAGGTGGCACGCGATCAGTTCCCCGTCGACAAGAACGACGGGCGTCTCGCGGATGGAGATAGTTGCTTTCTTTTTACGTACAGCGAGGCCCTTCGGCAGCGGGCTGACCCCAGGCTTCGACCCCAAGTTCCACTCTTGGGCTGTCCCATGGGCCGCTGCAATGCGGAAACTTTCCCCGCCCCCACATCCAGTGCGGAGATGAGAAAAAATGCTCGAATGGGGAAGGAACCAGAGCTTGGGCCACACACTCACTCACACACGCACCAACCAGGGTGTTGACGTGTGTTGGAACAACTCCACCCTGCCAGCGGCTGCCCTGTAAAAACGGTGCCGTCATTCTTTTCTCGACATGAAACAGGAAGGAAGCAGGACACACTGGAGGACATTCAAGGCAAGAGTAAACTCAAGGCAAGAGGGGGCCATAGGAGGAGATTTTATGGATTCTCTCTGCCCCTCGAGGCCAGCCTGGCTGTGTTACTGCGAACCAGGCAATCTCCCAATCGATGCAAGTATTTCCTGCCAAAAGCTTGTCTTACAACATCATTTACCGGCCAGTTCGGAGCATGGAGGCACAAACGGGGTACGAACACCCACTGCCTGGCATGCGGCAGCCTTCACTCAGCACACAGCACCCTCCTTGTTTCCCCCGCTGCAGGGGGCGCGTGGCCAGAAGCCAGAACAGATCTCAGCGAGGGTGGCTTCAGTGTCCCCCTCTTCCTCCACTGGCCCCCCTCCCTCCCCTTTGATCATCCCCGTGCTTCCGAGTACCGAGATGGCTTTCTTCCCCGACCCCATTCCCATTTCCCCGCCTCCACGATTTTGCAGCGCGAACCCACCCCCCTTACACACCCGTTCCTGGCAAACCACACTCAGCCCCAGCTCCCCTCCCCTCCCCATCCCCCCTTGACTCTCCGTGAGTCTCGCGAGTCGTTTGCCTCTTTCTCCGCTCTTCTCCCCATTCCGCCGCCCTCTGTGCCTCCATCCCCCCCCCCCCCCCCCCCCCCCCCCCCCCCCCCCCCCCCCCCCCCCCCCCCCC
>MU855493.1:0-53978 GCA_033296695.1 Staphylotrichum tortipilum | reverse complement strand
ACCTCCAGTCGGCCTCAGCGAGCGCGCCGCCCAGCACGGGGCCAAGGACGGGGCCACATTGGGGACCGGCAAGGAAAATGGACATGACAAACGCCCGCCGCTTTGGTTCGGTGGTCTGAAATCAACCGCAAGTTAGCATTGGCAGGAACGGGGATGAGACGCAGGAGCGGGCGGCGGATTTGGGCACGCACATCAGCAACAGTTCCCGCGCCCATGGACACCACGGCCGAGCTGCCAAAGGCCTGTACGATCCTGAGGAAGACCAAAGCGCCGTAGTTGGCCGGCACTGCGGCCATGAGAATGTTGGAGCCAATGTAGATGGCGATGGAGATCAGATAGAGCGGGCGCCGGCCTTTCCAGTCGGCAAAACTCGACCAGAACAGGGGCTACCAGACGCAGGAACAGAATCTTGTCAGCAACGGAACCAGAAACGAAGCAAGGGAGTGATTTACTCACCCCAAAGGCAAAGGTCAACATGAACACAGAGACGGTGGCGTTGATGGCGGTGGCGCTCGCGTGGAACTCGTGCTCTAGCACCGGCAGCGCGGGGAGGTAGATACCGCCAGCGAGGGGACCAAAGAAGCCCGCGACGGTGATCACGGTGAGGATGAAGCGCCGCCGCCATGGTGAAAAGTCGGAATACGGCGCTTTGGGATCGGCAGGACCCTTCTCTGGATCCTTCCCCGAAGGCGGCTGCGCGGGTGGTGTTGGGACGGGGGCCATGTTGGTGGCTTGTGTGGTTTGTTCAAAGTTTCTGGGCGACGACGCGGGTTCAAAACGATCGTGAAGCTGGTGCATGAGTGGCATCAGGTCTGGGGGATAGCTTTGTGCTGGTGGTGCTGCGTGGGCGACCAAGGGGGCACGGTCCGAGTAGGTCATGGCCGCGGTGGCATCTGGTGTGTAAGTGGGTGGCGATCTCGGCCGCGTGCGCTCCTCGGCCCAAGAGTGTGTGTAAGGTAGCATTCTTGCCGCTGCAACGTCCCGATCGCGGCGCGGGACAGGGACTCGTTTTACGGGCGGGGTGCGTGTAGGTGCGACAGCCTGCATGGCTGAAAAATTACCGGGTAACTGGGATGGTGTGGTAGCAACTTATTACGGGGCGAGATGTGAACGGGAAGGTCTTCGTATATTATATCCGCGTGTGGGAGGGATGGCCGGGTAAGACACGCTCGCCCCGGGACCGCGCGAACGGCTGGTTGATGAGATGAGACACAGAGTCCCGCTGCCCGCCCCATGCGCAGACAGACGAGATGATTGTTGCGAGCAAGGCAGTGTCCAACGCTCCTCTGCCTGCAAATCCTGAGCGGCCAACAACCCGGTCGCGAACGAAGGAATGAGCAGGGTGGCCGCAGCTGGCCTCTTCCGCACGGCCCTCAATGGCCGACGTGGGCGGCACAGCAGGATTTGTCCACATCCGGTGCCGTCTGCCTGCCTGGGGTACCCGGGAGGTTCTTCTGGAAGACTGCTGCCACAAGCGAGCCGCCCTTGTTGGCAGGCTTGCTTGCGCCTTGGCACACCCGCGCCCCTGGGGCCTGGGCCTGAGCCACCCTGCTGGTCTCTATTTCGAGAGAAGATCGGATGGCGCCAGCTGAGCCGCACCCCCCCTGAACCTGAACGAGCCGCCATTTTGGCGCCGAGGATTCTGTGATCTCATGCCGGCCGCCAGTGTTTGCCCGGCCCGTAGTGGACATGCAACTTACTGAGCCATCGCCAAGTTTCAAGCAAAGCCGTCTCACAGCGCTTGTCTCAGCATAAAACCAGACTCACGATTCCGCAACCACATGCTGCTGCTATCTCTACCATCCGTGTCGGCAGCGAACGACCTGCCAACTCAACGCCATGTTTTTCCTGATTGCCGAGTTGCTGCTCCTCGGAGCGCTGCTCACTTTCCTCGTCTACTACATCTTTTTACTCCCTCCCAAGTACCCCACCAACATCCCCGCCGTCCCCTTCTGGGTGGCACTCATACCCTTCTTCAAGGATGTCGACCAGTCCGATATTTTCCGTGCCTACATTGAGCAGCCTCTCCGAACCCACGGCGCTGTGAAGCTCTTCTTTGGCGCACAATGGAACATCCTCGTCCACAAGCCATCGTACGTGGCCGAGATCTTGAAGGATGACCACATCTACCAGAAGAGCGGCAACCAGAAAAAGATTCCGCATAGCGTCCTCGCCGAGTTCCTCGGCGAGAACATCATCAGCAGCCATGGGGCCGCGTGGAAAAACTTCCGGTCGGTTGTTAAACCGGGCCTTCAAAGGAAATTCGAGGTGACCAAGATTGCCGACAATGGAGCTAGGCTGTGTGCCCTCTTCAAGGATGCGCAGCTGCGCGCGGGTGCCGGGGGCGTTGCTGTTCAGGATCTGCTGCAGCGTTACTCGGTCGCCAACTGCTCCGAGGTGCTACTGCAGACGGACCTTGGCGTAAGTGAAACGGATTTCACCTCCGACGTTGGAGAGACATGGGTCGCTGTGCTGACCGCTGATGCGATGGTGGAACTCAGGCCCTAGCCTCGGCCAACGCACCCATCAATGTGCTCCAGAGCGCCGTGAAGCGGGAGATCTTCAAGCCCATCTTCATGAACTTCCCCATCCTCGACCGCTTCCCGTTCCCGAGCCGCACGAGGGCCCGCCAGGTGGTCAACAGGTTCAAGGACGAGCTTAGGCGTGCCGTCGCAGCGACCCAGAAGCATGTGTCCGGCACGAGCACCTCCTCTGACGGGCTGGGGCGGAGGATGATCGACGCCAGAGACTCTGGCCAGTGGACTGAGAAGCAGCTCAGGGACAACCTCACAGTCGCGTTCGTGGCGGGACAGGAAAACCCCCAGCTGTGCATGATCTCGACGCTCTATCTTTTGGGAAAACATCCGGTGAGCATCACCAAAAATATCATGACCCGACCCTAGCAAGTGACTGACAAGAGTTGCACAGCACGCTCAAGCCAAGCTTTATGCAGAACTGCAGAGCAGAGGCGTCGACCCCACGAATCCAGACACAGAGACCCTCCAAGACATGCCCTACCTGACCTCGGTCATATACGAGAGCCTGCGCCTCTTCCCACCCATCGGCCAGCTGGTGAACCGGCAGGCAAGCGAAGACGTGCTCCTTGGCGGCGACATCGTGATACCCCAGGGGACGTACCTCGGATACAACTGCTCATCCACAAATAGGGACCCGGAGGCTTGGGGTCCCACGGCAGACGCGTTTGACCCGAGCCGGTGGGGTGAGTCGAGCGTGGCTATCCAGAAGCAGTACCGCTCGAGGAGGGCCAAGGCCGAGTTCATCAGCTTCCACGGGGGCCGCCGCGCCTGCCTGGGCGAGAAGTTCGCCCTGCTGCAGATGAGAGTCACCTTGGCGACTCTCGTACGCGAGTTCACTTGGGGGCTGGATCCGACGTGGATTGACAGGAAGACACCGGTGTGTTCCCTTGTGGCTGGATGCCATTTCCTGTCCCGCTTCTCTCCTTGGCCCTCTGCTAACCAAGTTTGTGAAATAGGCCGGGCCGTTATATCCCCGCGCTCTGCGCCTGGTGTTTACGCCTCGACGGGAGGATCCATGATACGAGACATAGACTCTGGGGTGGAGCGAGACCGGGGGTTGTAGATAGACGGGATGAACTGGGTAGACCTGAAACAGAATAATTTGATCACTTTGACTTCATCTCAACCCCATGGACCAACATGTCCACGTCATTTAGCGAGTAACTCCGGAGGACGGATATCCCAGTCTCCTTCACTCTCTCCGTCTGAATCAACTTCCAGCCACGTGGGGCAGGACAACGCATCCTTCGCAGATCCCTGCTCCATGGGGTCGGTCTGCCCTCGTGTGACCTTCGTATACGACCCCAACTCTGTCCACTGCAAGGCTCGGCGCCGGAGCTGTCCCGAATCTTCGGTTTTCTGGTTGCTGTGTGCAGGTTTGAATGTTGATGACTGGCTGTTAAGGGTGATGAGTCGGCGTGTAAGTGGTTGGATCCGAGCGAGACTTGAGGGTTGTTTGCCGGGCAGGTCGCTAGTGTTCTGCGAGGACGCAAAATCACCGCAATTAGGAAAAATTACGCCATTCGGTAGCCATCGAGGCGTGTGTCTGATGTACGGAGTACATGGTCATGTACCCGGGACGCGTCCAATGGGCGGAGGTTGTGTCACTGACGACTGCGCGTTTGGAGTTGGTTGTTAGATCCACAGCCACTGGCAGCGGCCACACACCAGCCGCTGTTCGCCAAGGCGGCGAAGGCAGCAGCGGGCGGCCATCCCTGGCCCTGTTGCATAAGGCTCCACTCCAAGAATAGAGGTGATGCAACAGGGGTCCCGGGAGAAAGGGGGGGTGAGCGACCCGCAAGATCAACACCCAACCCCAACACCACCCCCTGCTGTCCTGCCGGGGATGCCAACCCACCGCGCCGCCAGCCATCCCTGGAACCTTAGTTTATTTCCCGTTGGATGGCAGGCCAGACGTCGTTCTATCAACTTGCATTCCGAAGACGGCCACATGGCCGTCCGCAGCGCTGGTCACTTACAAGTCACTTTGTACACTTGCACCGCACACTGCACCGCATTGCACTGCCGAAACCCAACTTGGGACTGCCACTGCCGCCGTGGCGGTCTTCGTAGCGCGGTAGGACACCCGCAAGCCCGGCCGCTGCTCGCCAGCCCCCATGCCATTGCGAGCCGCAGGGCACCGGACCGAACTGCTGCGCTGCCGTTTCGGCGCTTCTTTCCTGCCAGGTGTGGCCTCATGCTCTGGACTGCCCCCCTTTGTTCATCCTCGACTCCTTCATCCAGACACCCCAAAAGGTGCTATCAAGGGGGCTGGTTGTGAGGCACATGCCATGATGCCCTCCCATCGCGAAATTGCTTTGTTGAGAAACAGATAATTACCTGGCCGCTCTCCTCATCCAGTCTCATCATCTTCATTCCCATTCATCATAACCTCTTCACAGTGTTTACTACAACACCTTTAATCATTAAAATCACCCACCCAGTTCCGTTTCCTCTCCTCATCCTCATTCCTTGCCCGAGTTTTATTTTATTCCCTCTCCTTTATTCGAGAACCCCTCTCCTGCTTTGCCATGGAGGTCTCCAACCAAGGAGTGTCTTTCTATCACCGCTTCCAGGGCTCCTTCCTCTCCGACGAGAAGGGCGAGCTCCTTCACTGCACCGGCTCGCGTCAACAGTGGCTCCGCGACAACTGGAGCTCAGTCAACTCCAATGCCCACTCCAGCGACGCAGAGGTCAAGGTGTACCAGAACTGGCGCGCTGCCCAACGCAACAGGACTGCCGTGCTGGTCAACACCCAGTTGCCCCATCTCGGAGAGGCGGCATTTGAGGATTTCTTTGTGCAACTGATCCTCGACCAAGCCGATCTTTGCTGCACAGGCACCCGCCCCGCACAGGGGAGTGACGTCGAGAAGGTCACCGAAAGCATCGTCGACCTCTTTGACAGCTACCTCCGGTATCAGGGCAAGGATGACAGATGGCTGGCTCAGGGGCGGGCATACTTTACCGAGCGTGTCCGTCACTTTACGGCCCAGAACGCCGTGATCGAGTTTTGCTTGCCCGCGTTCCCCTGCAAGTCGTCCAACCTGGACAAGGTCACCGGCTCCGACCCCGACCAGGGCGAGGAGCTCGCCCTCCAGCGCCTCCACGGGTTCGTCGAGGCCATCGAGCAGGTGTACGAGCCGGGCGCCAAGCTGTGGGTCATCAGCGACGGCCATGTCTTTAGCGACTGCATTGGTGTCGACGACGCCGACGTGGATGGGTACGGCGAGAAGCTCAAGGTCATGAACCGCGCCATCGGCCTCCGCAGGGGCGACACGGACCGTGTCGGCTTCAAGTCGCTCGTCGACCTCTTCCAACTCGCCACCGTCCAGCTCAATGAAGGGCTCGAGAGTCTCGCCTCCCGGCTCAACATCCCCGCCATCGACCACCATGTCGCCACGAAGGTGACCGAGGAGGCTGAATTGTGCCGCCAGGTGCTGATGGCCGGGTGCGCGCCGCAAAAGTCGGCGGTCCGGGCGCGGATCGACTCCAAGGACGCGGGCATCACGGCGCTATACCGCGGCTTCTCGCGCTTCATGCTCGAGGACCTCGAGCACCACCCGCATACCCGAGGCATGACCCGGTCGCAGCAGAAGAAGCTGTCATCCAAGGTTGCCTTTGAGATGATCCTGGTACGTTGACCTTGTGCTCCCTCCCGTGTCCTGTTCCACAGCCGCTGACGAGGGCCAACAGCGGAACCAAGCATACTCCAACCTTGTCGAGATGCTCTTCCCCAACCACGTCCGCCTGTCCATCCATGCGTGAGTTTCCTCTGCTCTTCCATCTCTCCATCTTTCTAACCTTCATCCAACAGGCACAACAATACCGGTCCCAAATTCGGCATCCAGCTCTTCGACCCCACCAAGGTCCGCGCCGTCGAGGCGCTCTCGCCCGACGGCGAGCTCATGACGTCGCTCGACCTGCTGCACATCCCGACGCCGTGGCACAATAGCGTGGTGCGGCTCGAGGGCAGTGACTTCGTTCTCGTGGCCAAGGCCAAGCTCGCGAGGGCGGCCCTGGTGGCGGGAAGCATGACGGGCGGCGTGGTCGGCGGTGAGGAAGGACGAGCTCGGTTCTCGCTTCGCAGGAAGGAGGCCATCCCCACTGCTCCTGCTACTACCCCTCCTGCTGCTGCGGCTGTTGTTGTTGTCTCTTCTCCGGAGATGGCGGAGGTGAAGGCAAAGAAAGACACAACTGTCGTGGTGGCGGTTGAGGTGACTGCGGAGGCCGAGGACTTGAATGAGAAGGGTGTCTCCCCGGCACGGCCCCGAAGACGGGCAACCTTTTCAGAAAAGGCGGATGCCGTGGTCACCGCGGTGGTTCGGCGGAACACGGGCAGTTTCTCTGCCGCGGTACCATCTCAAGTCCCAAAGCACGAATCTTGGTTGGGGAGGCTGCGCTGGATCCTGTCGCTTTTCTGGCCTCGGGAGCTGTAATAGTCTGATGAGCGGGTTACAGGCTGGGCTGACTGCCCCGCTGCCCAGCACTTCTGCTGCGTGCCAAACAAGGGGGCGGCGCTGGTTTGAGCGCGTTATGAGGTGGATTTGTAATTTGGGGATCCCAAGGAGGGCACGGCCGCCTGCAGTGGGGTTTTGATCCAAAAACATGGTGGAGGGGAAGCGAATTAGACTCTGGTGGGTGGCTTATTTACCGGATTGGGAAATGTTTAGAGAACTTAGAAGTCAACGAGAATCACCACTCGCCTGACCGACTCTTTGGCCTCGTCGTGAGCATGTTTCCCCGGACTCCGGCCTTATCGGAGGGTGCCACATGCATCCGACCCTCTCCCAATGTTTCACCTGCTGGAAGTAGACGGGGGCCAACCAGACAGCATCAGGCCAGACACCGACCACCGACCCCCAGCCAACGTTCCAACTGGTTTGCTGCAGCCTGGCCGAGCCTCTGCGCCGCCACAATCTGCTCAAAAGAACGCAATTGGCTCAAAAATGGGCTTTGTTGTTACCTCTGCTGATCGGCGCCGGGGACCACGACAGCGAATCGACTTTCCCGATGCGCGTGTCGCCAAGGGCCCCCAATGCAGCACATACTGCGCCACAGGGCATGGCAGAGTAAGCGCTGCCCGGTACGAGCCGCTCTTGTGCTGCAAACCTGGTTGCTGGGGGAAGGAGGTCATCAGCTGCCGAGGAGCTGCCCTCTGCCCTGCTTGTTGCTGCACCACGCCGGATCCGCCCATGCGGTGCACTCTGCACGACCAACAAGCCACTGCCACTGGCATAAGACTTCGGCTCGCCTCCTCCAGGTGCTCCCTGATGCCGTCCCTATGTCCTCTGAGCTCCTTCTGGCCTTCTTTCCTCCATTGGAATCCTGAACCGTTTGTCTCGGACCCCTGACGAACACACCACTCACTACACCAAGCACCTCAACATCCAAGCCCCTCTACACCATGTCGGATCACGACCACGGCTCCATGTCCGCCATGACGACGACAGCATCCGCCGTTGTCGCTGCTGCCACTGGTGGGAGTGGCATGGGCGGGGGTGGCATGGGCGGAAGCGGCTGCAAGATTTCCGTGAGTCCTCACACCCATCCTTCCATCCTTTGGCAGGATCCTCACAATGCCCCCAGATGCTCTGGAACTGGAACACCATCGACTCGTGCTTCCTCGCCTCATCGTGGAAGATCACGTCAACCGCCGTCTTCGCCGGCTCCTGCATCGGCGTCGTCCTCCTGGTCATCTCGCTCGAGATGCTGCGCCGCGGCGTCAAGGAGTACGACCGCTTCCTCATCAACAAGCACATCAAGTCGCAGGCCGCCACCCCCCCTCCCAAGACCATGGCCGATGACGTTCCTGTGGCCCCCGCCTGTGCTGTCCCTTTTCAGGGCTATCGCCCGACCGTTTTGGAGCAGGCCATCCGGGCGCTGCTGCATATGACCCAGTTCGCCGTCGCCTACTTCGTCATGCTGTGAGTCCCACCAGCCCCTGTCCCCTCCGAGTCAAGTTGCCGAAGGCTGACCTGTCACAACCACCCTCAGGCTCGCTATGTACTATAATGGCTTTCTCATTATCAGTATTTTCATTGGCGCCTTTCTCGGCTCCTTTCTCTTCCACTGGGAGCCACTTGGAGGGTGAGTCCGTCGATCCCATGTTGTTGGTCGTCTTGGGACTGACACCTTCTCAGCTCGTTGCAGACCAGCGCCGCGAAAGAGGCTACGGTGTGCTGTGGGTGATGGATGTTTCAGCGCATGGATTATGACACATGACGCCTTTTTAATTATTTAATCATAGTTCCTGGCTAAGTTCCAGGTGGAGCTCCTCGGCCAAGTTTCTCGGTCGAGTGTATCTGCGAGCATTGCGATCATGCCGCGGGGGTTTGCGAGTCACACATACTAAGTGCCATGACGTTATCACAACTCCTGCCTTTTTGGTCCATCCAATGCTGTGAACAAGCGTCTTGACGTGTTGGGTGACTGGGTCTGACATCCCCTGGATCCCTTGTCGACACCTCACCTACCGCGCGACGCATGGGATCGAGACGACGTCCAACCAGGTTAGGATCATGGACGTCACGGTTGATTGGACTCCCGGCTGCATGCGTGGTCACAAACGAGGCCGCCATGTTGATAGTGGCGGGTAATCAGGGTAATGTCCCCTGCGTCACCGGCAGCAATCCCGCGTGGCGATGTAACACCTTGGCTAATACGCGAGACGCCCCTCCCACCTTTTCGGCCTCAAGCTTCTGCCATAGATTTACCAACCAACCAGAGCAAATCGTGAGGCTGAAAGAGGGGCACTCAATATAAACCAAACCCGGTATCGAGATGCAGGTGAGTGAGAACGGCAGCCGCGAGCGGCGCGGAGACTGGTGGTCTGCTTGCCGCCCCGTCGGATGAGGGAGAGGGCTCGTCACGGCACTCCCGATCTTTCCTCCTATTGGGCACCTCAGCTAGTTTACGTGCTTGGTAGAGATGTCAACTCTTCGGCTCCGAGCCCCTGCCGTTGCGGTTCGGTGGCAGGGTATTAATCTCCGGCTGATCCTCCCGCGCCGCCAACTCGTTACTCATCCAACTCCCACCCACGTTTCCTGCCTACCTACCACCTTCCCTCGTGGTTGGGTTGGAACGGGATGCCTGCAGCCAAGAGCGTCGACAGAACCCGGTGTAGCCCCCAGCCGGCTCTCCTGGTTCAAGTGGCGGCCTATTAATTACGCGATCCTCCAGGCCGCGCGCTCTCGACCGGAGTTCGCCCCTTCGATGCGAGGGCAACCTGCAGCCCGGCCCGACCGACATCGTATTTGTAGGAGCTGGGAGGCGTCACCTCGTCCCGAGATTGGCAGACACTGCGGATGCTTACCAGGCACGGGGGCGTGGATTCAACACGCGATATGACATGCTTTATCGGTGACACCCGCACAATCTCGGGACCCAACGCCACTGACCTTTCGGCCCGCCCGGTGTGATTTGTGAAGCCTGACTCGATGAGGATCTCACCGACTCACCAAGGTAGAATGGCCAACGAGCTTGGCCCTGCCAGCTGATTGGGCATGGTCTACGGGACCGAGTGTTGGGGAGGGGGCGTGGGCTGGGTGGGTGATAGCCACACGGTTTCGCCGCGGCCTCAGCTGGCAAACTCGCGGCTAAGCATCATGATATCGGTCCGTCATGCTGTCTGGCGAAGGATCTTGCCAAATCAGGCTGGGAGTCCAACGTGCTGTGGTGGCTTGGTGGGCCAGGGGTAGGGAGAATGTACACCAGAGGTATTGAGGACTTCCGTGAAGGTACACTTCGAGAATGCCTGGATTCTGAGCTCGACTGGATCCGTCTGCCTGCAGTATCAGTCAGGTAACTTAACGCATCCCACAGGCGAGGCCAGGATCGGGCCGATCATGGCCGATTTCCGGTTCAAGAGCCAACAGAAAGTTTCAGTGCCTTCCTTAGCCCCCTCGTCGGCGCACTGGCAGCCAGGCGAGGCCCACACGGTGGACCGCCGACTGCCAGACGCCCGGACGGGCGCAGCAAACGCTGGTTATGTCACCAATCTCTCTACCCAAACCGCTCTGTATCCCTATCACCGACATCACCCCATGATTGGCTTCCGCGCACTATACATCCAACCGCTTCCACCGAGCCTGCCTAGCCCGGCCATCATTCTGATCGTGGTGCCGCCGGGTAAGCTGCTAGGCCGAGTAAACACGGGAAGGAAACCAGATCCCGACCTAAGGAGCAGCCGCTGTGTATTCCAGACAGCATACTGAGGCGATAGGATCTACCTTCAAGTTTCTTCGCCCGAGTCATCCTCCTCGCTGGGAGGCTGCCGACAGCATTTCTGCGAGCAACAAAAGTTGCAATGACAAAGAGCCAGCAACGGAGTGTGCCTTAAACTTGGTAGTCGGGTATTAACTATATGGGAATTCAACTTGCCCACCAGCGTGTGTCCCTACAGTCAATACCAGTTAGCTCATCGCCGCCAGTATGAGCGGCGTGAGCGCAGGGGTCTTTCAATGGGCAGTTACTGTGGGAGAAAGGGCATGGTGATGGATGTTTTGGTAGTTATCTTTGGTTGGCGTTGCCTATGTGTGTTGGTCAGGAAGTGGGAAAACAACCGCCTTTCCACAATCCTCCACACCACCCGACCAACTGGGTCGTGCAGCAAACCTCCGACCAACCGACTGCCGCTTCAAGGCGAAACAGACTTATTAATGAACCATGCAGACCCCGGACCCATTCGAACAAGCGGCAAAGGCCCTCGGAGTCTCTGCGGCCCGGCTTGAATAAATGGCAGAGGAGGGGCTCCAGAGAAGAACCCTGGCCTTTCTCGCAACGCGGGATGCGAGGTTGGCGTCAATGCTTGCCCGGTCCGGTTTTGGTGAAGCTTCTGCTGCCTCATGTTCATCTGCCCAACCCCCTCACCTCACTTCGTCTGCTAAAAAAAGAGGACACTGGCAGCAAGCGCTGCACGTACTGAACCCCACCTTCTCTCTCCTATTTATCCCGCTTTCCATTGCACCAGCTTGGCTCGTTGGCGGCAGCACTCGCAGATCGTCACGAGGGAGCAGACACGGGCTCGGCCTCGTACCCCAAGAAACCTCGAACCGGCATGTATTACATTGCTGAGATTGCTCACGGTTCGGATCCTACGCCAGCGCTAACTAGCCGGATCTGCCGCAGCTCCAAAGGTCCCCGCAGGTTAATACCGACTCGGAGCTGCTGGCCGAGGTTGCTTCCAAATGGCGTCGTCTTTACATCCGCGAGCAACAGGAGCCGATCGAGCTTTCTCGCGCTACGGGCTGACAGCTGACAGCGCGAGGTTACGTGGCTGGAGTGTGCGCGTCGCTTACTCACAGAAGAACTTCAGGACGGCCGCCATGGGACAAAACTGTTCGAGATGGTGGCGGAAATGGACGTAGGTAGCGATGATGAAGTCAAGAACTAGAACTGGAATGCAGCGCGGCGGGTGTTCAGAGCAGAGCACCGAGCAAGGAA
Organism: Staphylotrichum tortipilum; assembly: GCA_033296695.1. Taxonomy (NCBI): domain Eukaryota; kingdom Fungi; phylum Ascomycota; class Sordariomycetes; order Sordariales; family Chaetomiaceae; genus Staphylotrichum; species Staphylotrichum tortipilum. The sequence goes on along the minus strand of MU855493.1, from coordinate 42,000 downwards.
GCAAACAGCCAGCGACCCCCGTTCCCCCTCTCTTGGTTCCACTAGGAGCCGAGTTCGAGGACAATTTCAGCCACGAGCCGCAAGTATGAACAACCCAACTCCATCCCAAGTTCCTCGCATTTGATCACCTGCCTACGCCACCGGTGGTATCCAACCTGTTCAACCTTTCCAACCGTCCAATTCAAACTCCTGAATCCCCTCAGCACCATAAACACCATCAACTCCACCCTTCCTCCCCCTCCTCGTCATCCTCCTCCTCCACCCGTCCCCTCCCATCACCCTTTCCCCCTTTCCTCCCTCCCTCCTCCTTCATAGTCAACGCCTCCATCAAATCCCCCAACCTGTGCATATCCGGCTTATCCCCAAACGTGACCGCGCTCGGCGCCATCTTGCTGCGCACATGTCGCATCTGTGCCAAAACCTCCGGGTCTTCGACGATAACGGCGCCGCCTCCGCCCGTAGCGTCACCGGTAGCATTGCTCGCCGTGCTGGTTCCTGTTCGGGGCCTGCCGCCGATTAACTGCCCGAGAAGCGCCTGCTCGGTGGGCGGCATCTGGGCGATGAGAGTGCGCAGGATGGCCTTGTCGACGAAGTAGCTTTGGCCTTGGTCGTGGAGGCCCTTGGCGGCGAGGAGGATGGTCGACCGGAGGGTTTTGAGGTCGTGGTCTGGTGTTGCTGCCGCTGTCTCTGATGTTGTCGTGTCCGTGGTGGACGTCGAGGTGGTGGCAACGGAGGGGGTGGGAGTGGAGACCAGGCCCGGTGGCGGAGGGGTGCCACCGAGGGTCTTCATACGCCGCAGGGTCATGAAGCCCAAGTGGGCGAGGAACCGGCCGAGGTAGAGGTTGCCGTGGTCGAAGCCGTGGCGGAGGTAGTAGAGCCGGAGCAGCGTCTCAAAGTGCCGGAACGAGCGGTCGCGGATTTGCGTTGTGGTCTCGCCCCGGCTGTCGTCCTCAGCCTCTGGGTATGGGCCAATGCCCAGCGTCACCGGAGTGTGGTTTGGAGGAGAGATGGGGTCAAAGAGACCATGTACCATGTTGTGGTAGTAAATGCTGGTTTGCTGTTAGCGAAAGCTCGACGCGGTGATGAGTGATAACATCACAAAGCACCACACTTACTGTAACATCAGCTGGCTCGGCAGCGTTATCCTCGAGGGCGTGAGCGGTTCCGGCAGAGTTCGGTACCACTTCGCCATATGAGTTTGATAATGCTCAATCACCAACGGCAACTGAACCGAGGTGTTGATATTGATCCCGGCACGTGCCATAATCAACCAACCCTCGATGATGAGCCCTGCAAAGCCGGCCTGGGCTTTGAACTGCTGTGGGAAGTACGTTGTGTACAGCATAGGGTCCAGGGGGTACCGTAGCCAGAACTGGCCGTACCAGTCGGGATCTGCCGTCGGATCGGGCAAGACGGACGCTGGAGGGGCCATAACCAAGGCGGGCTCCAGATGAAACATGGAGAGCATGCTGAGTCCAATGTTAGTGCCAACAGCTTCAGCCAACTGTTTGGTCCGTACCTTTGCCAACTAAACAAGGCCCACGATGTGAATGCTCGGGCGTTACTGCGTCTCGTATCTAGTCGTGACCCTGCGGGACCAAATAATCCAATTCGTTGCGCCATGTCCACGGCTCTCCGGGTATAGATGAAGCCAACGGCGTCCATGGCGTTGACAAAATTGATCAGGTCCAGGAGGATTGCCGCCTGGATGGTCGTAATGCGTACGCGGCTGCTCGCGACCTCAATGTCCCAGAGCCTCTTTGCTTCTGCGAGGAACTGGTAGCTAGCGTTTCGGGGGTTCCAATACTCGTATCGGTTCGTCAACTCGTTGGTGGTCAACTACACATCAGTAAGCATGGACTGAAATTATCGCTGGTTCCCCCGCGAACTTTCTCGGCGGTTAACTCACACTTCCTACGGTCAACACCATGTTCACGAGCAGGGATGAGCAGCAGCTGTGGCGCCCAGCCGCCATGTCCTGCAGGAAGTAGTCCTTTTGAAACGGGGGGAACCAGTGGTAGTCGTTGAGGAAATAGTTGGCGAGCATCTTCCGCATCAAAACATCGTCAGACGACACGGTCGTCCACTCGGACGGCTTTACCATGTTAACCAACGGGTCGACCAGCTCGGCAGCATGATACGGCTTGTGGTAGGTGCTCCGTGGCTCCGCGCGGCGAGCCCGGTTCGACAGGACGACCTGGCCCTCCGGAGAGGATGGGGCCCTGTCGGTGGTCATCCATTCGAACAGCTGCGAGCTGAGGTATGGGTTGTCGGGGCGGAGAAGGTAGGAGGGCATCTCCTGCGTCAGGGGGAAAGCATATCTGTGGCGGGTATCAGGCACCAGTGCCAGCTGCAGAAGCAGATCTCCCTCCCTGATGTGGCGCAGGATTACCTCGGGCTCCGTCCCGTCCCGGATCCGCTTGACGATCTCGCTGGCTTCCGTCTCGGACCGCTCGCGGAGATGGTCAAAGATCTGGCGAAAGGTCGACTCGCGGTGGTTCGTCTCGGACAGCTTCCTCTTGAGCGCCTGGGCGCGGGTCTCGTCGGCGGAGCTCGTGGTGTAGACGCAGGTTATGGAGGAGCTGGTGCAGAAGCCGCACGCCGGCCGCGCCGCATTGCACTGACAGCGAGCATCGCAGGTTAGGAGGACTGCCGGACAGCCTGAGGAGCTGGGACGGGAGCATCGCATGGGATATTCACCTTGACCTTCCGCTTGCGGCATGTCTCGCACGCCGCTGTCGAGTGGGACTTCTTGGGCGGCACCACGCGGCTGCTGCCATTCGGTACTGAGCCATTCTGTGTGGTCTGGGCAGGGCCGGCGGGCAGGAGGGGCCGCGCGGAGGAGGCGCGGGAGGGAGGAGGGGGTCCAGAAAATCGCTGGCTCTGCATGGCTGGTCGCCGTGAAACAGGCGTGTCGTACAGAGTTCAGGGCGTTTCAGCCCGAGGCTGCTGGTCGCCGTGCCAGCGCGGGTCTGTTTTTGAGGCTGAGGGGCGAGTTGTTGTGTGTGGGGGGCATCTGCGAGCAGCCGCCCTTGCGAGACAGGCGAGCGTGGGAAGGGGACTCGGGAGCCTTGGAGGGGAGGAGCGCTTGCTTATTCCCTTGGCCGACCGCCCCAGAAATTCCGTGTGGCGAATTAGCATGCCAGGATTCAGATCCGGAACTGTGTGGTCTAGCCAGCGGGGCCGGTCATGAAGTTGACAAAGCACGATTCTGTGCAGTTGGCGAGGGGGGAGTTGACGCACAAGCCCCCTCCCCAAGAAATGCCACGCCCAGCCACCCATTCTCAGCCTAGCGCTCCCCTTGAAGCTGTTCAGGTCCCATGCCTGCCGGGTTACCCGTCGGATCCAGTTCCGCCAATCGCGTGACGGGAACCCTTGGACTCGGGGGATGGGGGAGGGGGCCGCGGTTGGCTTGGTGGTGTGCATCAGCCCGTCCGCCACATCCGTGACGACTCGAACCAACACTATGATGACTCAAAGTCAGCTCACCAAAGGGATTGTTTCAATCATCTCAAAAGTTGATTGGATTCAACCGACAGGCAATACGGGGGAGGGCTAGGTCGGACAAGGCCTGAACCAATGCTCTCAAGTCCGATGCTGTTCATTTTAATGTCTCTGTATGTTAATTAAATGTTGACAGTAGGCCTGACGGTAAGAGTCTTGAAAGCTGCGTATGTAGAATGCCCCCGTCCGATAACCTTTGGTCAGTGAAGTCAACCGACAGGGTCTGAATGTGAAGGATCATCTCATACGCAGATGAGGCAAGGTCGGCCCCCAACAAAGGGCCGCCTGCTGGCCGGGCACGTTGGCCGTCGGGGACCTCGGTCCCAATTCGCGTTCATTGTTGTTCTCGCTTCTTTGTCCCCGGTTGGGCAATTATGACGGACCCTACACGCCACGGAACTTTGCCCGGGCCTATTCTATCAAAGGACCCCTTTCTGGCCCGAGGTTTCTCAGTCCAGTACGATGCGCAGAATCATGTAGGCAACTTGAATTGCGAACTGTATTAAATTATGATTAATAATATGCAATGCCTACCTACCTCGTACCATTTTCCAACACATTCTCAGCTGATCTGGTTGGTTCTTCGGCACACCACCTGCAGCCCCCGTTCAGCTCGCATCCCCCCCGTTGAGTAATTAAAACTTGACATCCTTGGCGGCAGAGTCAATAATGTATCTCTTCCCCGCGGCCTCGGTTAGCCCGTAGACGCGCCCGCCCCGCCGCTTGTCATAGCTGAGGTCTTCGGGGCTCTGCGGGAAGAAGCCGGCGTTCTTGTGGGCGGCGTTGCCCGGGACCCAGCCGAACATGTCGCCCTTGTTCTTCCCATTGCTCCGCGAGATGTAGATCTTGCCGTTGGCCGCCACAGCGCCCTGCATGCGCTCGATGCCTACACAATATGCCCACGTCGCCTTGGCCGTCTTGCCGCTCATCTTGAGCCGCCCAGTTGACTCGTCTAGGGCGAACTTGACCATGCGGATCGGCAGCTTGGTGTCGGTCTGGTACTCGCCCACGAGCAGCTGGTGGGTCGGCTGGGTGCGGTCGAGGGCGATGTAGGAGAAGCGGAACTTGAAGGACGAGGACCACTTGTACCATCTGTACGTGGCGGTGTAAGCCAAGGGCGCATGGAAGGGAAGAGCAGGAGTTGGAGGTAGGGAAATGTGGGAAAAGCGGAAAGCCAGAAGCAGAACAGGAGATAAGGGGCCTTGTTCACTGACCTGATCTGAGGGATCACATATTTGTACCCAGCAGCAGAATACCCACCCCCAGACTTCTTGCCCACGTCGTCGCCGGACCCGACCTGCCAGATGTTGGCCAGGTCAAAGACGCGGATGCCGTTGTTGGTGTCGACGACCCACAGCTTGTCGCCGTACCACATAATGCTGCCCGCATGCACCGGGACCGCCCGGAAGTTATCGGCGGCGTGCGGGTAAACGAGCAGCACGTGGCGGTACTTGTTGTTAGCCCGGTTGACAAACGTTACCCGCGCGCTCTTGTCGTCGTCGCGGTGCCAACTGACCACCCAGCCGTCTTTGCCCTGGTACGTGCCGCCGGCGCTGGCGTCAGCGGTAGAGCTGATGCCTTGCGGCACCCACTTCTTGGTGTCCATGTCGTTGAAATCGGCCGTCTTTTCCCAGTGCCTCCGGCCGGCCGAGTCGGTCGCCATCTTGTGGTTGCCATCGTTGAAGACGTCGGCCACGCTCACTTTCTTCACCAGATTGGAGATCTTGGCCACGTTGGCGTTGTCAGGCTGCTCGACCAGCACAAAGTCGGACCCGGTGCGCTTCTTGTCCTGGGTGTTGCAGTTGTTGGGATTCAGAGCCAAACAGCTCGGCATCAAGAAGGCCGCAGCGACAGCGGCGATGGTTGAAGAGAGTTTCATCTTGGCTGATAGTAGGTTGAATGACCGTTTGAACGAGCGGAATGGTTTGAAACGAGTCAAGACTGGCACTGGAACAAGAACCGGTCTTTATCAAGAGCATCACCTTCCAGCGCCTCCGTGGCGGACCGCTCCTCCATGATAAGCTCGGGTTGTTGATGCGGCTCTCCTGTTTGGTTTCCACAACGTAGACCAGTCATGATTTTTTTTATCGTTTCCATTGGAAACCAGGCCAGGAAGCGCATCCCGGTAATTTCTTTGCCCTAAATATAGCCTGACCAGCATCTGAGCCGCGCCGAGTCTGGCGCAACGGGTCAGCTTTCGCCCCGGTGGTCTGCAAGCCACTGGCGACAGGTAAGACGCGGCGAACCGCCGACCAAGCTGTCAGTGAGAGCTGCCCCTTTCGGGCAACAAGCTGCGCGACGTCCATTGAGAATGAAGCTCTGGGGACCAACCCTGGCGCGATCTTCACATTATTGCCACAAGGCATACCTGGCTCGACGTCACAACCAATCTCCCAGAGGGCGGAACTCAGGGGGGTAGGGGGTGAGGGCGCCCATGACATTGACCAGGACTAAAGAGGCCCATTTCCTGAGTACCAAACTTCTCGCCGACAAGTTACCACGCAGCGCCTAGGTACTTTTTTGTTCAAATATGGGAAGTGGAAATCAAGTTTCTGGCGAAAGCCTTCGTCAAAATACAAGAACAAGTGTGTCAGATCTTCACGCAACCCTCGTCATGAATTGTTGTTGGAACAGCGGGGCACTGAGAGGCACTGTAAAACGGGTACAAAGCGATGTGTGCGTGGTGTTGGGAATTGCTTCAATTGTCGATGATGCTCTGTGTCTCCCCCTGTATGCCTGGCCTGGGCGCTGCCCTGGCTCTTTTGACTGCCTGGCACCCCCGGCCTCCTGGCCGCTTAGACCTCCCATGATGCATAATGCCCTCGTGCTGCTACCGTCACATGTTGATCCTTCACCTGGGACGGCCTTCATTTGAAACCATCCAGGGCAACCGCCTACGGCCAGAACCAGGGTGGTGCCTCGGTTCTAACAATTGTCATGAATTATCCCCTGTCCACAGGACTTGGAATCCCGCTCTATCGGTTGATGTTATGTACATAAGATTACCCATCTCTTCTTCTCTCCCCTACGGCAAACACGTCAGCAGGCTTTGCAGCTTCTTGGCCACGATGGCCTGCTTGTCGGCCGCAGCGGTTGTCTTGTCGTTGGCGTCGCCGACACTGATCGAGATGAAGCAGCCGTCGGTGCCAACAACGGACGTCTCGGTGGGCAGCCGGGTCTTGCCGCACAGCTCCGTGTCCTTGTCCGAGAAGACGCCGATGTTGATGCGGCTCAGCACCCACTTGAATTGGGAGGCTTGGGTGCACTGGCCCTCGACCTTGGGAAAGTTCACGTTGAGAAAGACGTCCTCTGGGAGGAAGGGCCGGCCGCTGGCAACGACGGCGTTGGTAAGTGTGGTGGCCAGCTCGGCGTATAGCGTGCTGCGCAGCGGCTCCGGGCTGGTGTTGAAGGCGAGGTTGCCCGACGAGGCGCCCGAGAAGGCGATGGCGGGGATCTTTTTGTTCTTGGCCGCGAAGCTGGCCGCCCCGACGGTGCCGGAGAAGGGGACCTGCAGGAACAGGTTGCTGCCAACATTGGGGCCCGTCACGGCCAGTTCAGGGGCCTCGCCGTTCCAGAGCTGCGGGCCGGTCAGCTCGATGCCGAACCGCATCGACGTGACCGGGAACGAGTTGACCCAGTTGAGGCGCGGTGAGGTCTCGTTGCGCCCGATGGGGCCGCTGTTGGCAGCGCAGCTGTCGTATTGGCACGGCGCCTTTCTCGGGCTCGGTTCAATATCGAGCGAGCCTGTGCCGGTGTCAGCTTATTGCGTCCTTGTATCAAGATGCAACAGAGGGGAAACAACTTACTCGAGCCAGACTTGTTCTCGGCCGGCGCAGACAAGACGACATCGTGCTCGGCGGCCGCCAGCGCGTGAAAGAATGACCTGACATAGAGTTCTCCCCATCCATCATCATTTGACATCAGAATACGTATAGCCCGAGCCCCGAGGGCAGGGAAAAGGCCGACCAGAAGAACTTGGGCGCGCATCCTGTAGAGCTGGTCCGATCTGGTGGTTGTCTTAGTGGACGTCGTCGAGTTGCAGCATCACGAGTGCCGCCAGAGCCGCGTCGAGGACTGCCCGAGCTTTATGTTGTGTTTATTATCGAGGGTGATCGAGAGTGATCACTTCGAGCATGTGAGCCGAGCATTCAGCATGGACGGTGCCTAGCCAATCACCGGCGGGGGGTGTTGTTCGCCCCTGGCATACCGACGCCATTGGGAGCGCCAAATGCTGGTTTCCTGCACCTGATTCGACGAATCCAGCCACGTGCAAGGGGCTGTGGTAATGAGTCCGGGTCACGCTCAGGGGCACCCCACAATGCCGTAGTACTCGGTGGCAAAAAGGGGGGTCAAGGCCGAGGACAGTACTACTCGGTTCGAGATCCATTCTGGAGTGAGGAAGCGGCCCGGGGCGGAAGAAGGGGTCCCTCGGTTCCCCGCTAATGTCGATCAACGGGGAAAGATCGAATAGATCGAAGCAAGCCGCCACAAGATGAAAGAGGAAAGTGGTTGTCAACCCTGGAGAGCTAAGCTCTCATCTCTCTTGCACTTGGCGTCGACGACTGTTTCAGAGGCAGCCACATTCAAGCCCCCACGTCGAAACAGCATGGTTCAACGAAAAGGCTGTGTGACTTGAGCTCATGCTCTAGTTATTCTTAGGGGACAATTCAACAACTGATTTCATGTCCTTGCTTACTTTTCTGTCCTTGCTTGCTGCCGCCTCCCCCTCATCTTATTAATTGTCTCTGATTTTCGCCCCCGTTCTCACCCAAGATCCAGGCCGGACTGGACAATCCTCTGTTACATTGCAAATACCGCCGTGAGGCGCAGACAAGGCCTCAAAGCGGCGGCCGGGCGGCGTGGGAACAAATACCTCAAGGCCTTGTTCCTGTGGCGGGCATTGGCGAGGCCAGGATCTGCTCTTTCGACTCATCGCGCGGCTCTTTGGCTTCCATCGGGGAATCGATGACCTGACCGATTCCCACGGGCAGAAACACGCTCTTCACTTTGGTAAAATGACACATGTTGGTTGGGCGCGCCATCGGATAATTACAGCAGGCGCCCTGCCTCTGTTTCACGACACTCCTCGCGGCTTGAGGGATGGGTGGCACCCGTGCCCGCCAGCTCGTGAAACAGGTGGCGGCCAAGAGAGGGAGCCCTTGGGTTCAGTGTTGACGATGTTGACGGCATTAACAATGATACTTATCCTCGTGTGGCCAGATGAATCATCGAAGTGGTCTTCATTTCGTTCAATACCCGTCGTCATCGGTTTTCACACTTTTGGGGTGGTCACACACACCGTCACTGACTTGCTGCGCCGCATCGCCTTTTGAAAACCTCACCGGCCAACATGCGCGTGTTCCTCGTCCAGACAGCCCATGGCTTGAGCGCTCCCCCGGGAGGATACAGGTCCAACCTGGGCTTCCTCCGCCAGCTGCGCAGCTACAGCCACGCCGTCGCCAAGAGCTGCTACGTCTTCGACGAGGAAATCGATGAGAGCGCCGCCAAGGCCAAAGCAAAGGGCATCGATCCCGAGATTCAGCACCTTCCCGGCCTCGACCTCGGCAGGAACCCCCAGACGGGGCTGGAGAGATACGTCCCCGTCACCAAGTTCATCGACGAGGACGGGATTCACAACCTCATCATCTCCCGGACGTTCTGAAAGATGTATCCGGACGAGGAGCAGAGCGTTGATCAAAAGGAATATCTGGAGGTGACTCTCACTCTTCATAACCCCATCATTCATGTCCAGTTTGTTGACAGAACCCATCTCCTGCAGCGTGACAACTACGCGCTCAAACATGGTGACCTGCCGACGACCTTCTTTGTTTACAGCACCTGGACGTATCTTGACGGCGGCAGGATCCCGATGCGGCGCACCAACGTTGAGAGGACCAAAATTGGCCTAGTCAACGCCTGCGCTCTCAAGGGACTGCCCACCTTTGTCGAGCTGGCCAAGAGACTGCCACACATCCAGTTTGTGACCTGGAAGAGATAGGGCACGAAAAAAGTGCATATCGAGCAGCTCCGCGGGCTTCCAAACGTCAAGTGAGTTGCTCACATGCCCCAAGTCGCAACCTCTTTCTGATCACGAGTTGCCTCCAACAGGATCGAATCCGAGACGACCAACACGGAAAGAGACATCTGGAACCGCGCCAAGGTCCTCCTCATCCCCTCAGTCTGCAACGAGGCTTGTCACCGAAGCGCAGCTCCGCGGAATCCCCGTCGTGGCATCCAACGCCGGGGGTCTCCCCGAGGCCAAGATAGGGCTGCCCTACTGCATCCCCGTCAAGACCGTGACTGGCGAGGTGGACCCGGAGACGGGCGACTACATCGTCTCGAAGCAGGACCTCGCGCCGTGGGAGGATGCGGTTACGAAGCTCATGGCGAGGGACACGGCCCATTATGAGGAGCAGTCGGACTACACGGCGCGCAGGGCGGTGCAGTGGACCCGTGAGCTTGATCAGCGGGCTCAGGAGAAGTGGCTGCTAGGCATGAGATGGCAGAGTTCCGGCGGACCAAATTAACGAGCAACCCAAGGGAATCACCAGTGCGGAACTAGAGTTTTAGATGGTGGCGTACGGAGCAGAACCGAGATATCATCAGCAGAGAGATGATCAGACTTCTCGATGTTGAATCCACCCTTCGTCCTCACGAGAACATGTCCCGGATAGCAAGTAAGCCACGGGCAGCCGCTGTATATTCCAGGCAGCATGTTGACGTGATGACATCGCCTTCAGGTTCTCTTCCCGCCAGCCTTCCTCCTAACCGTGACTCCCCAGAAGCCGTGATGGCCCGCACGGGGCGCGGACATCGTGGGGAATGCAAGCCGGGGACTCCGAGGCTGTCGACAGTACCTCTGCAAGCATCGACCCAGAAGGTTGCAAAGTACGAGAAAAGACAACGGAGTGGTTTTCGACTTGATACTCTGGAGAGAAGTAAATCGAAGGAAGCCGGCCGGCAGTACAGTCAAGACAACATAGCCCCTTGCCGCGAGGGTGAGGGGCGTGCGCGGAGCAGGGGCCGCACAATGGCTAGACACAGTGGAAGGAAGGGCATGGTGATGCATTCTCGGTTCCTATGGTTGTGCTGGTGAAGAAGTGGAGAATGGGCTGCAGACCACTCTGGGTGATGTGGGTGGCCAAAGGAATAGGTAGGGCGCCAGGCGACCACTTCCCAATTTCACACTTTCCCTCCACACCACTGGCCGACCGATCGACCAACTGGTCGTGCAGCAAGCCCCCACACCACCACCGACCGACCGATTGCCGCTTCAAGGCCATACAAACTTCAGCCACGGACCATGCCGGACCAGGATCCATTCGAACAAGCGCGACAGGCCCTCGAAGCCGCCGCCGACGAGCTCAAAGATAAGTTTCAGGAGATGACGGAGGACGTCGAGAGAAGAATCCAGGCCTTCCACGCGAAACATGGTGAGATTTTGGAGTCGATTCGCGCCCGGTACGGTGGTGAAGATCCCGCTGCCTCGTCTTCACTTGCCCAGTCCTCTCACCCCACCTCACTAGGTAAAAAAGAAGACAGCGAGCGCTGTACCTACCATTTGTAAAGCAGCACCCCTTCACCTTTTGCGCCAGCCTAACCCCTCGTCGACAGCAGCCTTCGCTGAGCCTCTCCAGGGAGCTAGCACGGGCTTGGTCTCAGCCTCGCGCCTCAAGAAGCCCAGACAGCTCGGTATGTATCAGCATCACTCCCGGTTCCGCTCTTGAGGCGATGAAGTCGATTACTAGATAAGAAGACTTCAGGCAGAGCGATGGGATTAGAGATAGGAACAAGAGGACACAAATACATGGAGATCAAGTCAAGGACTAGAATACAAATGGGTGACGACTGTGTAGATCATCGAGCATGGAGCAAGCAATCGTGGAAGCGGGCAGCAGATTCCCCCGTCTCACACACCTCCCTACTCCTCGCTGCTGCTGCCCGATACTTATCGTCCCTGCGGTGGTAGATGGAACCATTCGTGGACATGCCAGCCAAGTTGACCTTGATTTGGGTTCAACTCCCTTCTGGCGTTCTTTTTGATGACCTTCTTTACCAGCTGTTGCCTGGCCTTCTTTTGGTTCCGTTGGTGGCCAACGGCAGATCCCTCGAGGATGGGACTCACAAAGACATCGGGCGTCTCCGACTCGGCTCGATGAGGATCAATTCTTGCATAGACCTGCTGCCTCGGGTTTCTTAAGAACAGCTCCTTTGTTGACCGCAATTCCTCTCTCATTATCATCTTCCCAGATGCCAAATCCAACTTAGCAACCACTTGTTGTTTCTGGCCTCACTGAAAGACTTGCGAGTTATCCAACCCCAAACATCCCTGACAATCCATTAGTATTAGCTTTGAGACGAAGCTGAGAGGGCTTAAACCTGGAGTAGGCGTGGATGGCACGGCTCAGTTAGGTTGCTGTCAGGGCAGGCTCATGGAGTCATTGGCACAGAGCGGTCGAGAATCGAGGTAACCAATCGGGTCGTGGTAGCATCTCGGAGATTTTTCATCAGCAGTGAACACAGGTCGATCCGCCCAGCTAACCCTGTTTGGGACTCTGGGGCTGGTGTTGGGCTTGGGCCAGCCGGGCGGCCGGCGTGGTCAGTGAGTTGGTATGACGAGGCAGGGACAATTACGGAGCAGGTGGCATGAAGAATGTGACCAAGAGAGAATCTTCGAGTCCGGTCCCATGTGTATTCGCAGCAGGAAGAGAAATAATACTACACTCTAATGAAGTGCTCGCTGGCAGATGCCGAAGAGAACAACGAAGTGAAGAAAAGAAAGCCGTCAATTAGAACTCTGGAACGGTATCGAACATCAAGACATGGACCAAAACGGCCACGGCGTTAAAGCTCCATGTCGTAGTACTGGCTCCACTCCTGGGCCGAGCCGTCGTACATGACGACGTTGTCGAAGCCAAGAATGCGGGTGAGGGTGAAGTACCAACTGGAGGCGTAGCCGCCGACGCCGCAGTAGACGATGATCTGGCCATAGCTGCGGCTGACACCGTAGCCGACGGCGCCGCGGAGCTGGGCGAGGAGCTCGAGGGGGCTCTTCCAGCTGCCGTCGGCGTTCCAGATGTGCTTGGCGGGCAGGTTGACGGCTGAGGGGATGTGGCCAGCCTTGAGGGCCCAGTCCTCGAGGACGGAGCCGTTGTAGACGGCCTCGTCGCGGCCATCGATGAGGAAGATGCCCTTGTTCTTCTTGTTGATGTTGGCCTTGACGTAGTCAATATTCACCAGGAAGCTGCGGTCCTCCGTGGCGGTGTAGGTGCGGGGAGAGGGGGTCGGGATGACGGTGGTGCTGGGCCCGTTCTCGCTGATCCAGCCGGGGAAGCCGCCGTCGAGGACGGCGACGCGGCCCTCGGAGATGCCGGCGTACTTAAGGGTGGTGGCGACGCGGGGCGAGGCGGCCTGGGGGAAGGCTGGGACGCCGACGCCGTTGACGAGGACGATCTTGGTGGCCGGGTTGGGGTTGCTCACGCCGATGGCGCCGAGCGAGGCAAAGACGTCGGCCGAAGGGGGCATCTCCAGCAAGAGGTCGCCGGGGCCCATCTGGCTCCACGCCGAGACGGGCTCGAAGGGCAGGTTGAAGCTGCCGGGGATATGGCCTGCGGCATACTCGTCGGCGCTTCTGAGGTCGATCACTTTCAAATCCAAGTGGGCCTGGCAGCGACTGAGCCACCAGGGGCTGACGGTAGGGCCGAAGAAGAGGCAGGCCAGGGGGGTGATGTCGCGCTCGGCAACGGGCTGGGCGACGGTGCTGGCGGCCTGGAGCAGGACGGCGGCAGCCGGAGCGAGCACGGCCAGGGATGAGCCAATCATGGTGTCTGCGTGGTAGGCAAACGAGCCAGGCAAATGTGGGAGAGTGCCTGGGAGAAACGAGAGGATGGGGGACTTCCTTTTTTCTGCTGCTCGATTTCAGCGACCGCAACGGGACTATTTAACCTCTGCACCGCCCGCCCGGGGCCGCTGCCGAAGAGCCCGGGCCACGTGGGACTACCGCAAAACGAGCCTCCGATAGTGCCATCGACGGTGCGCGCCGGTCGCCTTCCATGGCTCAATGTCACGTCGACCTCCTTGCCTTGCGTGCTAGCTGACAAGGAAGAACGCCCGAGAGAGACAGGATAGAGGGCGACGGCAGAAAGGAGGCTAGGTGGATATGCTGGGCTGGAGCGCGGCGACGCTAACAACGCAGTCTGTAATGAGTAGCTTCCATGCTGAATCATGCGTGGGCGCACCTCAGGCTCGGCGCTGGCTTTATCGAAAGGCGGCCATGAGGCCCGCTGAGGGGGGCGCTTGGGGGTATGCTGGGGGATTCGCACACCACCGAGCGGCGTTCTCTGGTCCAGAGACAGTTGGCTCCCTTGACCATCTTTTAACCAGTTTGAGGTGTTCTGCCCACTCTCGGCTTAGGTGCCGGTTTGGTAGCGAAACGAGGGTCGAATGAGAGGGCTCCGGAATCAAGCACCGACGGAATCCGAACCGAGAGGAGACGGCGGCGGGGTGTGCTTCGTGTGTTTCCTGATTCGGAGGCTTGCAGAGTGCCGTCGGTCTCGGCAGCGCTTGGCGCCACTGCCGGCGCTTGTTTCTCCTGGGTTCCCTGGAAGCGCTGGGGAGAAGCATGACGTTAGCGCAGGACCCATAGCGAGCCTGGCGAGCAGCTTGAGCGAGGGAGCGAATACGCCATCGCTGGTGCTCCATCGCGGCCTCTAACTTCGGGTGTGACCCTCCCCAGGCGGAGTCCGGTGCGACCCCACCGGGGAACAAGCCTTCGTTCCCCAGAGGGTGGCGCACCACGTGCTGGAATGGGGGTGGGCGTGATCCAGAGCACTGGCTGGCTGGGTGTGAGTCTGCTGCCGTCGCCTCGTCTTTCGTTGTTTCGTTGTTGTGCTGGTGGCCTAAAACCGAGACCACAGGGTCCGGCTGGTATTGTTTTCTGCAGCTCGCTCACATATTGAGAGCTGGAGGGCAAGATCATATTGCATCAACATGTTTGCCAAATTAAGCGGGAAGTGGGGGCTGCCTGTATCGTCTGTCGTTGACACACGTACCCTGGCCACTAATAAAGGGGTCGGTGGTGGTTGCGGGATGTGGGATGGGGCGATACTCCGTACCTCCAAGCACACCATCATTTTCGGGATTCGGCGCACTCGAACCCGAGCTGACGCACAGACGGGCCCTGGTCAAGAGGAGCACCCAGGCTCCTGCAGATCCTGCAACTCCCAGCCAACTGCGCACAGCTTCCAGGATGTTCCAGGGTTCTGTTCTGCGAACATGGCAGCTGTGTGGGCTGGCTGGCAACTGCCGTTCCGTGGCTGCATCCTCTGCCGTCGGCCCGCGTCAACAGTGCCGAAGCAGGAACATGGACAGCAGGAAATGGAGACCGGCGAGCAGGACTGCGGCGGACAGTGAAGAATTTTCAACAAGCCTGTCCGGTGTCCACCTGAGCAGAATTCTCGAGCGGGCATCTTGGCGGGTGTTGATGGTGGGGACTGACCTGATCCCGCCGTGGTTCCTGGGTCCGTCCTGGATTCGGGCGTGTGGGGGGCGCGTCGATGTGCCGGCCGGGCAATCGAAGCACTAGCTACCCTAAGCGCTAGCGCTGCCGGCCGCTCAAATTGTGGCGTGAGAGGCTCCCTGTATCACAGGAGCCGGAGGGGTAACTCGCGAGGGCGGAGGGTTGGGCCAGCTGGACTGCCGTCGTGATTTTGACCGGTGAAAGCACCAGTGCCTGCCGGGAGCAAAGTCGTCCTGCATGCAGCCACAAGAGGGCCCGAGCAACCGGCGCCGGCCTCGAGCATCCATGATCGAACGGGACTCGCCCGTCCTCTATGTCTCTCTGTCTCTGCCTGGCTCGCCAAGCCAATGTTAGCTGCTGCCCGTCCGCTGTTTGCTCTCCCAGCTATCCAAGCATCTTGTTCGCCAGCCAGAACCGACGGCACCAGTTGACGTCCCCCATCTCCCACTGGAGCGGGGCTGCTAAGGACCCGGAGGGAGGCCCGTTCTCGTTCCCTCGCGACCTGGTCCTGGCTCGCCTGACCTGGTCCCCAGCCCAGTGGCTCCCCAGGTGTGATAGGCTTGGCCAAGGTGTTGGCCAACAGGGGCATCATGCCGGGGAATCGACAAACAGAGACGCGGCTGCATGCCATGGCCGGGCCATGACAATCTAGCAATCGAGTATGTCATGGCGGCATGGGCCAGACCCTCTACCTGATGCCCCTGGGCCGTTGACATGAACATCTTCCCACCGCTCAAAACTTGACTGCGCGGGAACGCTTCCCGTGTGCACGTCCTTCTCCCCTCCAGGGTTGCGCCAACGTTACCATGTACCTATGGCCCGAGCGCCGCGATGCAAAGAGCACCACCACCACGCACCCAACGCCACCGTCCTCGACGTCCAACTCGATCTTGGCTAAGATAAAGTTTGTCCTCCCCCTCCGGGGTTTGCATTTCTACCCCACGGCCACCCAGTCTTGGACTTCTTGGTCCCTACCGCCGAGCCCAGCCACGAGGCACCAGCGTCCCAACGCGCCAACCGCTAGCTGCAGTGAGCAAACATGTCGACCGCCGAACCCTTCGAGGAGCCCTACCCGGGCTGGTCCCAGGAGAACAAGGGGCCGTTGATTCTGGGCGTCACCGGCACCCTCACCTTCAGCGCCTTCCTCTTCGTCGCCGGCCGCATCTACAGCCGTCTCGTCTCGCTGGGGAAGCTTGCGAGTGACGACTTCATCGTTATTGTTTGCATTGTCAGTCAACCCGGCCCATATGCTCTGAGGCTGCCCGTTCCCAGTTGCTGCTGTCCAATCCATGCTGACAACAACTCTCCGACTCTAGCTATTAAGTATCTCGTACGTGGGCCTCGCTGCCGCCGCCATCTCATACGGCGGCGGCAGGCACATCAGGACGCTGGACCCGGAGCACGTTAAACATGCCATCTACTACACCGTCGTCTCCTTCGTTCCCGGGGTGACGTCCTTCACCATCCCCAAGTTCGCCGTCATCATCCTGCTCGCCAAGATCCTCGGCCCCGGCCGCTGGCACAAGATCTTCATGTGGACCATCTCGGTGCTCTACCTCCTCATGTCGGCTGGCATGCTCGTCATCAACTTTGCCCAGTGTACCCCCGCGGCCGCTCAGTGGGGAGGCGCCGAGGGGACGTGCTGGGACCGCCGTATCACCGTCGACTACGCCATGGCCCTCGGAATCTGCTCCGTGCTCTTTGACTTTTACCTGGCCGTCTACCCGACCATCGTGCTCTTTAGCCTACAGATCGGTTGGAAGAAAAAGCTGGCCCTGTCGTCTTCACTGGGGTTTGGATACTGGTGAGTTGTCGTTGTTGTCGTCGTCGTTGGTGGGATTGTGTGCGGGAAGCACACAACACCTTTGCTAACAAGCCCGCTGATTGTTAGCGCCGGAGCGATAACATGCTACAAATGCTACACCTTGAGTGGATTGCTCTCATTAGACGACTTTACGTACGCGGTCGATGATGTCGTGTTGTGGACTAAGTGAGTTCCCCTGGATCAAACCGCCGCCACTTTTGTAACCCCGGGACCCCCCAACTAACACCGCCTCCTAACAGTATCGAGGGCAACTTCGTGCTCATCGGCGCCTGTATCCCCACCCTCCTCCCGCTCGTCCGGAAGATCTTTGGCCAGTCGGCACTCGGCGGCAGCACGCCCAACAAGGAGAGTAACCAGAAGGATAGCGGGCCCAACAACACCATCATCACCATTGGGTCGTACCCCAAGGGCAAGAAGCGCGCCAAGAGCGCCTTTGGCCTCTCGCAGCTCGACACCATCAACGACGAGAGCAAGTACATCATCCTTGAGGAGCGCTCGTTCCACGCCAGCACGACGGAGCTGCGGGCCGAGGACGTGGCCGCAACACAATCACAAAGGGAGCAGCAGCAGAAGCAGACCACGCAGCCGGGGTGGTAGACAGGTGAAAACTAGAAAAAATACATGTTTGGATTGTGAATAACTGCCTATGTTTGGGACTCTGTTCAGATTCACGCTACCTAGCTAAGAATAATCAATACTGCAGTGTCCCCCGACCCTTTTCGCTATTAAAACAGTAGACCTTGCGAGCGGGCGAACTCCGACGAGGCTATTTACCGGAGGGGACAAGCTTCGTGATCGTCATCGGCCGCCTATCTCCCTGTCCTGTGATGTCGAATTCGGTTCTTTTTTTTCCAGTTTGACTTCCAGTTTGAGGACTGAGTTTACGTTGGAGATTCATTATTATGTTGGTCCTGAGTTTGACTGACTGTGGATGCAGGTGTTGACCGGGCAGTGATAATTTACACTAGAACCGAGGCGCGAATTCAGGGGGACCAGCAGCTTAAACACAATTTCTCTCAGACGTCGGTCGCGAATCCAAGTGTTTGCCGCCTGCACGTGGGACCTTGTTCTCGCCGCCAACCCCACGTGTGTCGATCCTCTGGCGATCACCAGGGCGAGGCGGGTGTCATTCGGCCCCACTGCTTATCGGATCCTCATCGGGAAGGCCGGCCGGCCCCGATGATCCGTCAGGGAACCGGTTCCTAAAATGGAAGGTAAAACACCTCGATGGCGATGAACGCGATGGTCCCTGCCGCCGAGAGATACGACCACGCTCCTGCAGTCAACAGCCCGGGGGTCTGAGGCAGAGCTCCTGCCCCATGGGCTTGGTTCGCGCGGGTCGCGTACTGGGCGAGAATTAACAGGACATGGGGAAACCAGGGGCCGGGTGGCAGCCGAGACATGGAAACGACGCGGTATATGAGTGCCCAGTGCCTGCCGTGGCACAAGCTGCTCGCGAGATCGGCGGGCAAACGCGTGTGTTACGTCAATGTCCGGTGATCGACGCGCGATTGCTCCCGTCGTAGCTTGAATCGCGGGTCGACTGTTCCATCCATTCCAACCAGTTGCGTCGGACCTTGCCCGTTGTCGTCGCGACGATGCGGTTCTCTATGGCCGCCGCCTGCCTCCTGGGCACAGCACTTGCCGTCAAGGAAGACCACCTCGTCAGCCGGACGCTCTCCAAGCGCTTCATCGACGATGCCGGCCACTACAACATCTCGTTTTACCACATCAACGACGTCCACGCGCACCTCGATGAGTTCTCGTCGTCGGGCACCGACTGCACGCGCCCCGAGCGCGGTTGCTTCGGCGGCTACGCGCGCGTCAAGACGGTTCTCAAGGAGACGCGGCCGTCGCACCCGGACTCGCTGCTCCTCAACGTCGGCGACGAGTTCCAGGGCACCATGTTCTTCTCCTTTTACGGCGGCGAGAAGATCGCCGACACGCTCAACCAGATCGGCTTCGACGCCATGACGTTGGGCAACCACGAGTTTGACCGCGGCGACGACCACCTCGGCCAGTTCCTCGAGAACCTCACCTTCCCCATCGTCAGCGCCAACATCGTCTCGGACCACCCGGTACTCAACCGCACCATCAAGCCGTTTCACGTCTTCCCGCAGTACGATCTGGCTGTCATCGGCGTGACGACTGACACGACCCCGAGCATCTCGTCCCCCGGCAAGGGCACCCAGTTCACCGACGCCATCGTCGCCGTCCAGAACACGATCGACCTGATCCGCTCCACCACCAACATCACGCGCCTGGCGGCCATCACACACATCGGCTACGAGGAGGACCAGAGGCTCGCCCGCGAGACCACGGGCCTGCACCTGATCATGGGCGGGCACAGCCACACGCCGCTGGGCGACTTTGCCGGCGCCGCAGGGCCCTACCCGACCATCGCGCAGAACAAGGCCGGCGACGACGTCTTCATCGTCACGGCGTACCGCTGGGGCGAGTATCTGGGCTATATCGACGTGACGTACGACGCCGAGGGCAAGGTGCTGGCGTACCACGGCGGACCAATCCACTTGACCAACACGACGGCGCAGGACGAGGGCCTGCAGGCGCAGATTGACGAGTGGCGTGTGCCGTTCGAGCAGTACGCCAAGCAGGAGGTCGGGATAAGCAACGTGGTGCTGGACCAGTCGACGTGCCAGCTGCAGGAGTGCCTGCTGGGTGACTTTGTTACAGAGTAGGTGGCTGATCTGTTCAACCCCTGAGACATGATGACCCTGTGCTGACCCTGATATCCAGCGCCATGCTCGCATACCGGCTCAACGGCAGCACACCCGAGACGGCGCCGGCCTTCGCGCTGACCAACGCGGGCGGCATCCGGGCGACTATCGACCAGGGCCCCATCACGCGCGGCGAGGTCCTCACGGCCTTCCCTTTTGGCAACGCCATCGTCGAGGTGACCATATCGGGCGAGCGGCTGTGGGCCACGCTACAGGGCATCATGGCGCGGGTCAACGTGGACAACGGCAGGCCGGTGACGTCGTTCCTCCAGGTCAGCCGCGGCGTGCGCATCGAGTATGCCCCCGCCGCCGCCAACAGCACGAGCAGCGTCCTCGTCTCGGTCACCATCGGGGGTAAGCCGCTGGACAAGGCAGCCGAGTACAAGATTGTCACGCTGGATTTCATTGCGGGAGGAGGGGACAACTTTTTCAGCACCCCTTTTGAGAGCCCCGTGCTGCTCGACACACTCGACGAGGTCGTGGTCCGGCATATCGGAGCCACCTCGCCTGTCAACATTGCGTTGGATGGGAGGCTGAAGGCCGTGAGCCGTTGCAAAGCAGGACGGGTAGCGGCGAGGCGGGCAAGGGCG
The DNA here is from genome assembly GCA_033296695.1 of Staphylotrichum tortipilum. NCBI lineage: Eukaryota > Fungi > Ascomycota > Sordariomycetes > Sordariales > Chaetomiaceae > Staphylotrichum > Staphylotrichum tortipilum. Next base: position 21,825 of record MU855493.1, on the reverse strand, counting down.
CGGGCGAAGAGGAGCGTTTAATTAGAGTCTTTGTCTCGGCCGGCCAGCAGTGAGATCTGGTGGTGGCTCACTTTCGTAGCTTGGATAACAACCTTGTTATCTGGGCGCAGGATTACCCTTAATATACCTTACTTGCCATTTTACCCCTATGAACTGTTCATGTGTGTGGCTGTCTTGTTTTCGTTTAAGGGTTGCCTTCCGAGTCTGTCTCTCATTGTGGTTGATGCCTTGTCCGTACTGGCCACATATCTACGGTGATGAAGGGATCAGGCTCTTGTCAGGAAGTTATGAGATGAACAAAGTGATCAAACCGAGTGCATTGCTAACTCTTGGTAATCTGAACCTCGACACTAACAATCTACAGCTTTGGCCCCGAAGACCCTGCCTGGGCGAGATCAAAGCGGTCCAGGTTCATTACCTTGTTCCACGCCGCCACAAAGTCCTTGACAAACTTGTCCTGGCCAGTGGAGCTGGCATACACCTCGGAGATGGCGCGCAGCTCGGCGTGCGAGCCGAAGACGAGGTCGGCGCGGGTGCCGGTCCACTTCTTGGCGCCCGACTTGCGGTCGACGCCCTCAAACACCTCGCCGTCGACCGACTTCCAGGCGGTGCTCATGTCGAGCAGGTTGACAAAGAAATCGTTGGTCAGCTTGCCGGGGCGCGAGGTGAAGACGCCGTTGGACGAGCCATCGTAGTTGGCGCCCAGGACGCGCAGACCACCGACGAGCACGGCCAGCTCGGGGGGAGACAGGTTCAGCAGCTGAGCGCGGTCGACAAGGAACTGCTCGGTTGATGCGCGTGCGGTTCCCTTGCCGTAGCTGCGGAAGCCGTCGACAAGGGGCTCGAGGTGCTGGAACGAGTCGATGTCGGTCTGCTCCTGCAACGCGTCGGCACGGCCGGGGGTAAATGGGACGGGCACGCCGGCGATCTGCTCGAGGGCGGCGACACCACCGAGCACAATGAGGTCGGCCAGCGACACCTTCTTGCCGCCGGTGGCCGAGGCGTTGAACTTGGCCTGCACGCCCTCGAGGGCCTTGAGCACCTCGGCCAGCTGGGCCGGGTTGTTGACCTTCCAGTCTTTCTGCGGGGCCAGCCGGATGCGGCCACCGTTGGCACCGCCGCGCTTGTCGCTGCCGCGGAACGACGAGGCCGATGCCCAGGCAATGGAGATGAGCTTGGCGGGGGCGACGCCGGTGGCCAGGATGGCGGTCTTGAGGGCAGCAACGTCCTTGTCGTCTACAAGGGGGTGGTTGACGGCAGGGATAGGGTCCTCCCAGAGGAGCTCCTCGGCAGGGATCTCGGGGCCGAGCCAGCGCGAGCGGGGGCCCATGTCACGGTGAAGGAGCTTGAACCAGGCGCGGGCAAAGGCATCGGCGAACTGGTCAGGGTTCTCGAGGAAACGGCGGGCAATCTTCTCGTACTCGGGGTCGAAGCGGAGCGAGAGATCGGTGGTGAGCATGCGAGGAGGGTGCTTCTTGCTGGAGTCAAAGGCGTCGGGGATGATGTTGTCGGCGTTCTTGGCCACCCACTGGTTGGCGCCAGCGGGGCTCTTGGTGAGCTCCCACTCAAACTTGAAGAGGTATTCCAGGAAGTTGAGACTCCACTTGGCCGGGGTCTTGGTCCAGATGACCTCGAGGCCGCTGGTGATGGCGTCGCCAGCCTTGCCTGAGCCGAACTTGTTGGCCCAGCCGAGGCCCTGCTGCTCGAGGGAGGCGGCCTCGGGCTCCTTGCCGACGTTGTCGGCCGGGCCGGCGCCGTGTGTCTTGCCAAACGAGTGGCCGCCAGCGATGAGGGCGACCGTCTCCTCGTCGTTCATGGCCATGCGGCCAAAGGTGGTGCGGATGTCGCGGGCGGCGGCGATGGGGTCGGGGACGCCGTCGGGGCCCTCGGGGTTGACGTAGATGAGACCCATGTGGGCGGCAGCGAGGGGTGTCTCGAGGTTACGCGTCTTGATGTCGGACTGACCCTCGTAGCGGACGTCGTTGCCGAGCCAGGTCGACTCACTGCCCCAGTACGCTGACTCGTCGGCCTCCCAGGTGTCGGGGCGGCCGCCGGCAAAGCCGAACGTCTTGAAGCCCATGGACTCGAGGGCGACGTTGCCCGTCAGGAGCAGCAGGTCGGCCCACGAGATCTTGTCGCCGTACTTTTGCTTGATGGGCCACAGCAGGCGGCGGGCCTTGTCGAGACTGACGTTGTCGGGCCAGCTGTTGAGGGGGGCGAAGCGCTGCTGGCCCTGGCCGCCACCGCCGCGGCCATCAAAGACGCGGTAGGTGCCGGCGCTGTGCCAGGCCATGCGGATGAAGAGGCCGCCGTAGTGGCCAAAGTCGGCGGGCCACCACTCCTGCGAGTCGGTCATGAGGGCCGTCAGGTCCTTCTTGAGGGCATCGTAGTCGAGCGTCTTGAAGGCGGCGGCATAGTCCAAGTCCTTCTGGGGGTTCGAGGCGCCTTGGTGCTGGCGCAGGATGTTGAGGCGCAGGTGGTTGGGCCACCAGTCGTTGTTCCTGGTGCCGCCGCCGGCGACGTTGGCGTGGCGGATGGGGCACTCACCCATGGTGTCGGTGGCTTTGGCGGTGCTGTACTGCCGTTGGTGTTGCTGGGTCGAGCCGCGCGCACGCAATTGATGGGCGCGGTTGGAAAGCAGAGGGGTGCGGGATGCGGTGCGAGAGGCAGTGCGTCCACACAGGAGGGCGTGGTGGTGCGATGTTTGGTGGAAAAGAGGGGAAATGAGGAGAGACCCGGGGAGGGGGAAGGAGCGCAGCGAGGGAAGCATTGCAACTTATGGACGAGGGGGCGGAAGGCGCTCAGGGCATATCTCGGAGACCGTTACCAAGTACAAGTACATGACGAAGCACGCAGTACCCCGCTTCCCAGGCGTGGGAGCACCGCTGGAACCCCTGTCGCCCGCCCCAACCCCGCAATTCACCAAGCAGCCACTGGCCGCAACATGGTTTTTCCCGCGTGCTGTTCCCGTGCTGGCTCCCTACGTGTTTGCTGCTGCTGGTTGCTGCTGTTTGTTGCTGCTTGCCCGCAGCAACGCGCAGCAATCAAGTGCCCAAGCACCAACCGGTGCGTGCTAAACTTGGCAGCTCCCATCCATTCCGTCCGTTCATCCATCCTTCCATCTACCCTCGCTCCTCCATTGCAGCTCGAGAGACGAGACACCCACGCGGCATCAGCCCATTGCGCGCCGTGGGGCCAGGGAGGTGCTTCACCGTAGCTTCGGAATGATGCAACCGCGAGCCCCTGCATCACGCACATCCATGTCTGGCCTCCCCGCTCCATTGCCGCCGTCGATGCCCGCCGCCGCCGATCTGCCCCCGGGCCCTGGCGCTCCCTTTCCCCTCACCCCGCCAGCCGTTGCGGTTACAGTCGGCGGGGTCCGAAGCAGGTCCCCGCTATTCCGTGACACTCACGGAACGGATCCGTAATGTGCCGGGCGTGATTGGCCACCTGCTGCTGCTCGGAACCTCGGAGATTCGGCCATGGTCAAACGCCATTCCGAGCCCTCGTTGCGCCGCGGGGAGTTCGGGGGGCTACTGCACGCTCGCTCGCGGCGCCAAGTTGACACGCTCGCCAGGAACACCCCCAGCTTCCCCGCGCCAGCCCCAACGTGGAATCGTCCTGTGGTGGGGACGGAAATTCTCGGGGCACCTTGATGGCTTCTCAGCTTGTGCTGCCGCTGTGCTGCGTGTGGAGACCAAAAGCTGTGAGCTTCCCACAGCCAAACGTCCTGCCAGAGATAGGATGGAACTCCAACTTCGAACGGAGGGAAGGCGCTTAGATTGCTGACGCGCGAATGACATCACCCCCCTTTCCCCCTCGTTCTTGAATCCGAATGCATTAATCAGCAGACCCCCAAGCATCCTCCCCCGACGTCGGCCGCCCAGCGGTTTCGGTCACAGCCATTCGCAGAATGATCCGACTTCTGCGCGGAGCCCATGCCGCAGCCATTCGCAGAATGATCCGGCGATGCCTCGGAGCTACGACGGCCATTTCAAAGAACAAAACTAAACCCGAATGAAATTGCGAGTTCACAGTCAGCCCTCCGGCGGCTCTCCCTTGCCCTCAAGGGGCGTGCTGCTTGCATTGAATGTTGGGATGACTCGACGAATAGGAATAATTCGTCTGCGGGTTTGGGTGAGTCCTAGTGAGATGGATTAGGTACCCAGCGGGCCTTCTAACCCGAGGAAGCCGGATTGCGGGATACGACTCGTTTGGTTCGCGATTTGTTGGAGGGTAGTTATACCTAAGCTGCGTTGAAAACCTGTCGCCGTCTAAGCACCGAAGGGACGCCGCCGTGTTATCATCATCGTTAAAAGATACTAGGATGATGGTTCAATTAGATAGGTAGGTAGATAGCTGGGTCCCAGCCATGTAAGTTCTGGCCAACAACAAGGATCGGCGCGGCAGACAGGAATGTTAAAGTAGCCCCCGAGATTGTGATACCCAGCAGCAGCCAGCATGGGAGGCCGGGTAATTCGAACATCTAAACCCCGACAGTGCTAGGGCGTCCGCCCGCTTAAGGTTGAAATCGACCTGCTCTAAGTCGAGCAACATACGACGACACTGCACGTCGAGCAACATACCACACTACGCATCAAACCAACGACTGGCCGAGCGCGAGGACAAGGACGCCGCAGGGTAAAGTTTGAGGACGACGCCGCGGTGAGGATGAGAGCAGGATAGGTACCTTGGGGAACCAGAAAGCTCAGGTATCGAAGCTCTCAGGCGGTACAACTAGGCGGGGTCAGGACGGTGCTACTATAAACTAATTTACAACTTGGCCGCTAATATCAGCACCCGTCGGCATATAGGGGTCGTTGTCTGGGAACCGCCCACTTGTCCTATATAGTAGTTCCCATGGTCCATGGCGCTATCCCCCTCGGTGTTGATGGGTACTGCCGTTACATCACACCCCGACGCCCAGCATGCTGTTCAAGGCGCTCGCCCTAGCCCTCTTCGTCGAGCATGGCTTCGGCCAAGCAACGGTGCCGATGTTGCGGTTCCAATGCTCGCAACTCGTCGTCGACTTTCTCGACCCCTTGGTTACCCCTGGCATGATCCCTTCGCCGCACCTTCACCAGATTGTCGGTGGTAATTCGTTCAACGCCACCATGGACCCACGAACACATGATCTTCCGGCCGACTCGACCTGCACGAGCTGCACCTTCTCCGAAGACTTCTCCAACTACTGGACGGCAGTTCTGTATTTCCGCGCCCGCAACGGAACATACAAGCGCGTGCCGCAGCTCCCCAACGAAGGCTTGGCTGGTGCCGGCGGCATCACTGTGTACTACATTCCAGGGACCAGCAAGGGCTCCAAGGTGACGGCCTTCAAGCCCGGCTTCCGTATGCTCGTGGGGGATGCCACCCTTCGCGCCCCTGGCGCAACCCGCAAGGTATGCCATCGCTGCATGCCGGCCTCGGGGGATAATCGGAACATCAACTGTGGCGCGCCTGATGCCCAGACTCTGCCCACGGGGTTCTGTGCCGGCGGCATCCGCTCAGTCATCACCTTCCCGACCTGCTGGAACGGCAAGGATACGGACAGCCCGAACCACATGGACCACGTCGCCTACCCGAACACGGGCACCGGATATGTTGATGTGGGCAGCAACGGCAACTGCCCTGCGAGCCACCCAGTTTCGATTCCGCAAGTCATGTACGAGGTGATTTGGGACGTAAGTCGGCACCGCTGCGTCCGGAGTACTCGGGAAGATCCATTTGCTAACCGAATGCCTCATTCCAGACCCGACAGTTCAACGACAAGAGCCTGTGGCCCGAAAATGGAGAGCAGCCGTTCGTCTGGAGCACCGGCGATGGGTGAGTCTTGGAGACGGACCCGGTTCACCGCAATACTGTGACGAAAATGCTGAAACGAAGGCGCAGTAAGGGATACTCGCAGCACGGTGACTACGTTTTTGGTTGGAAGGGGGATTCCCTTCAGCGTGCCATGGACGCCCGCTGCACGGGCGACGTTTGCAGCGAGCTCAAGACGCAGAGCACCGAGGAAGCCATGAAGTGCACCAAGCCGGCCATTGGCAACAGTGATTTCAGTGGGTGTAAGTGACAGATGATCACTCGCTGATATCGTGTGCGGCAGCGTACTAACTTGTTCCTCGCAGGGGTGACTGGAATTCCAGGCATGGCATAGAAACGCTGCTGGCTCCGAATCGAAGAAATATCTGTGACAGCTGTGAATGATATGTCCCGAGGTCATCGTAGGTCATCGTGGTGGAGAAAGGAATGATAGCTGGGTTCCATTCCTCGGTCTGCGTATATATTCTTAGCGTCTCTTTGCCACGGTGTAACTAATACCCTCACAAAAACCCAGTTTGTGGTGGATGTTCCAATCTCTGTGGACGAGGATAAAGATTAGGAACGGAAGGGAGACTCGGGGTCCACCAAACTCAGGGCCTTAATCATCGAGGACAAAAAGAAATGCGAAGGAAACATAAATGTCAGCCATTTGACAGAATTACAAATCAGCGCTATTAATACAAAACATGGCCCCTCCCCTCTATTCTCTATTTCCCAAGAGGTTATTCGAGGTTCTGCGCCTCGCACATCTTGCGGTACATTCCCTCCATGGCGATAAGCTCCTCGTGGGTCCCCTTCTCGACGATCCTTCCCCCGTGGAACACACAGATCAAGTCGGCATCCTTGATGGTCGACAGACGATGCGCCACAGCAACAGTGATGCGGTCGCCCGCCTTGGCCGCCTCAGCCAGCGCACTCTGCACCACCTTCTCGCTCTCCGTGTCAAGCGCGCTCGTAGCCTCGTCGAGCAGCAGGATCTTGGGGTCGCGGATCAGGGAGCGGGCAATGGCGATGCGTTGGCGCTGGCCGCCTGAGAGCTGGGTGCCGTTGGAGCCCGCCGCCGTGGACAACCCTTCGGGGAGGGACGCAACAAACTCCCAGGCATTTGCAGCACGAAGAGCGGCTTCGATCTGGGAGTCCGAAACAGAGAGACGCGCGGTCGTCGCCGAGGATGTTGCCGCAGCTGTCGGGTCCACGATGCCGAGGGCAATGTTCTCGCGGATGGATCCTTGGAACAGCGTAGGTTCCTGCTGAACGAGTGACACAACGCGGCGGTAAAGCAGCGGGTTGAGCTCGCTGAGCACGTCGCCGCCGATCCGAATGTTGCCCGTGGATGGGTCGTAGAAGCGTTCGAGCATGGCAATGACAGTCGACTTGCCGCAGCCCGACGCGCCGACGACAGCCACAAACTGGCCCTTTTTCATCTATTGTGAATCGTTAGAAAGGCACTCAGCAGATGAGAGAGGCATGTGGCAGAAGCCTTACCTCCATGTCCACCCCGCGGAGCACGACAGCGTCGGGCCGCAGAGGGTACGAAAACCGGACATTGTCCAGCGCGATAGGACCTCCTGACTTGGGGCCATTTTCACGGTTCTCAGCCGTCTCGCGCACGGTTGGCTGCAACTCGGAGAGCCAAAAGATGTAGTTGGCCGCATTGTGGCCCTTGGTGATACCTGGGTTTGGTCAGAGGACTGGTTGTGGACAAGTGCGGGCGGGATGACGAACTGGTTGAGAACCCAAACATTTGAGCGGTGGCTTGGGCCGAGAAGAACACGCCCATAAATGCGACAAAGAAGTTGTACATGGACGTTTCGTTGAGAGCGACCAAGCGACAGCCGTACCTTGAATTGTGCGTCAGCCAGGCGGGATACTTTATTACTTGGGACAAACCGACAGTGGCTCAGCTTTGGGGGTGACATACCAGAAGCCCAGGGCCAAGAACCAGTACTCAATCGCCTGGGTGAGAGCAAAGCAGACCATCACGCCTGCGAGGGGCTTGACCGTTCCGCCCACGGCGTTGTCGAGCTCGGTGGTGTAGCGGTTAAGCACACGCTCCTCGATGGCGAGGGAAGAAACGGTGCGGATAGCCGAGATGGCTTCCGACGCGATCGATGCGCCACTTGCGTTCTTCTTGGAGACGCTGGCATCCAGTCTCATGTCCAGGCGGATCTTGATCCACCCGGCGGTGAGGAGTGGAGGCATGCCGCCGAGGACGACGACCAGGCCCAACTTCCAGCTGTAGGCAATCCCAAGGACACTACATGCCAGGACATTGAGCACAGAGATCAGGATGAGGCCGACATTGAAACCCATGAGCTCAAAGATGGACTGCGGATTCGAGTCGACGCGGCTTGCGAGCGCTCCTGTGTTGTTGTCCGGCCGGTCAAAGAACTGCAAGTCCTGCCGCAACATGTCGTTGAGGGTCTGTCTGCGCAGCTTGTGGGAGAGGGTCTAAAAGGGGCGTCAGCTCAAGGAGAGACTAGTCTCTGTGGGGGGATGAGGTGCCCGCCCTACCTGCGCAATGACATTGACAGACCAGCCCATGACAAAGTAGCACACGAGGCAGCCCGCGGCCAAGACGATAAACATGGAAGCAAAGAAGTCTCCACGGTCTGTCATGGCGCCACCCGTGAGTGTGAAAACATCCATCATCTTGGAGAGCAGGATGGCCTGGCCGGGGAACACGGCAGCTGGAAAAAAGGTGTCAGCCAGGGACCACACGACCGGCGAGCTTGTGTGTGCCCATCACCAGGATTGTTATTGACTCACCTGCCCCCATACAAGACAGAAGCACACCGAGATACCACTGTCTCAGCTCCGGCGAGTACAGGATCAAACGCCAGACGACGGCAGGCAAGCCCATGTTCTTGTGGTTGTCAAAGTTGTCGCGATCCATCTGGGCCTCCAAGCGAGCCTGATCTTCGGTAGCGTATCGTGTCATGGTCTTGGTCAACTCGGCCGGGTGCCCGTCCTCATTGCCGGAAGCATCGTCCTTTTCCGCGTCCGAGCCTGACCCGCCAGATTTGACCGACAGGTCCTGGATCCTGACCAGCCGAGCGTAGGCACCGTCCTGGGCGATGAGCCCGCCGTGGGTCCCCTGCTCGATGATCCGGCCCTTGGACATGACGACAATATTGTCTGCCTTGCGGATCGTTGCCAGCTTGTGGGCGATGACAATGGTCGTGCGTCCCTCGGCCGCCTTGTCCAACGCCTGCTGAACGATCCCTTCGGCGTGCGGGTCGAGCGCGCTGGTGGCTTCGTCGAGGAGCAGGACCTTGGGATGCGACACGATGCTGCGGGCGATGGCGATCCGCTGCTTCTGGCCGCCCGAGAGGAGACTGCCGCGCTGTCCAATGTCGGTGTCGTATCCATTGGGGAGTTCCAAGATGAAATCGTGGGCAAACGCCGTCTTGGCTGCTTCCACGACCTGGGCCATCTGCTCCTCCCGGGGTGAGTTCTCCCAGGGAGTTCCGACGAGGCCGTAGGCAATGTTGTCAAAGACCGAGCCTTGGAACAACACGGGCTCCTGAGACGGGGCAATGTTAGAGGTGACGGGCATTGGGGAGCAAGAATACAGAGAAGACTTGCCTGCTGCACAAGGCGGACGTTCTTCCGGAGCCAGTTGAGATTGAGCGTGTCGATAGGCCGCCCGTCCAGCTTGATGGTTCCCGAGGAGGGAGTATACCATCTCTCGATCAAGCCCACGATGGTGCTCTTGCCGGAGCCGCTTTGTCCCTGGCCGGGGTTAGCTCGAACTCACCAAGCACGCCGTGTGTTTTCTACATACTACCAACGCGGTGACTTTGCCGGCGGGCACCGTGAGAGAGAACTTGTCTAGGACCGTGGCGCTCGGGCGGGTAGGGTACGCAAATGTGATATCCTCGAGCTCGACAAGGCCCTCGAGTTCGGGTGGTTGCTCGCCAGACTGGTTGAAGGGATCGATGGTAGACTTGCGGTCGATCAGGTTGAACAGCTGGGCAGCGGACGTTGCCGCACGCGTGAACTCGATTGAGTAGGGAGCCAACATGGTGATGTTGACGGAGCCGATGACGACGGACAACAAGACCCTAAGGAAGACAAGGTGTGAGACGGCGCCACTAATCCCGGGATGTCTGTGGCTTACGTGAAGATCTGACCGGACGAGTCGATCTCGCCTCTCGCCAGCATGTGGACGCCCTGCCAAAATGCGAGACCAAAGCCCAGGTAAATGATGGTGTACTCGGCCGAGAACATGCAGCCGAAGAGCGGCGAGATCTTGTCTCCCCATCTGTGGGCCTCGGTGAGGTACTCGTCAAACTTGGCCACCAGCCTGGCGCGCATCTCAAAGGCGTGGACGGTACGGGCGCTGGCGAGGACACCCTCCGCGAACGAGTTGGCCTGGGCATGGACCTCGAGGATCTTGGTCTCGTAGCCGGCCTCGATGGTGGCGACCACGCCCATGACGACAATCGTAGCCGGGGCAATGCAGAGAGTGATGAGCGTGAGCTTCCATTGCGTGGCGAAGGCAATGGCAAAGGCCGAGACAAAGGCGGAAAGACCCTGGAAGGTCAGGCCCAGCTTCTCCGAGATACCGCCCTGGACGAGACGGCCGTTGGACGTGGCCTGGATGGCGATGGAGCCCCCAGTCCCAAGGTCGAAGTAGGCGACCTCCTGGCTGAGGGCCGAGCGGAGGTATGCATGGCGGATGTTGCGCACGACCCGGTAGGCGGCGTAGGTGAAGAGAGAGTTGTAGATGTACGAAAGCACGAATCTGGCGATGCCGAGGTAGACAAAGTACAAGCTAACCAGGACCAGCAACGGCGTGAGTTTAGGTGTCTCAGTTCTTAAGGACCAAGAAGACCTACGCGAGTTCTGCCACGTCGTCGAGGAAAACATCCCTCGAGGATTCCCCAGAGGAATAGTCGGTAATGACGGTGACAAACTTGCCAAAGATTAGGTTCTGTAGGGCGATACCGGCACCGGAAGCAAGGGCGGCGACAACGGCGATGCACTGGAGAGTGTGTTCGAAGGCGCCGCCGTAGCGGAAGACGCGCTAGAGTGATACCGAGTCAGCATGCGGCCAAGAACGCGCGGCTCAAGGGCCCAGGGCGGGATCGGTACCCAGTACGCATTCCAGGCGTCGTTTTCCGTCTTGGCCTCCTCGGTGGGCGGCGACGTTGTGGACTTTGCAGAGTCTTCGATCTCCTTCTCAACCTCGGTGCTGGCTGCCATGGTGCGCGATTCAGGGGCAGCCGGCGTGGTTGTGCGCTGGGAGGAAACAAGAACACCACACGAGAGGGATGTGATGGCACCTTCATATTCTGCTGCTGGCGCAATCTCGAATCTTTTCCTGCCTTGGCGCCAAGGGGCACCATCGTGTTCTGCGGCGCCCTAAGATGCTTGAGACGCGTCGTGCGGAGGCCGAGCTGGCCCGGCACCGAGCTCTCGGCGCAGCGCCGAGACGGACAAGCAAGCTGCTGCGCCTTTGTTTGCGGGGGTTGGCTTGCTTGGCGGCCCATCACCGTTCACGGCTCGACTGCCCAAGGACGGCGTGGAGCTGTGCGGCTGCCGCTTGAGTCATTAGCCGTGGGGGAGGAGCTGGAGGCATCCGGGCTTCGTCTCTTCAAGCCAGCTACCCCTGACCCTGCGTTCGAATTCGAGGCGAAGGGCTCGCAAGAAGCTATGTGGCCCAAGCGCTTGCCCCCGGAGCCCGCGCGTTCCGCGGAACCCGCTCTCCAGGTTTCGCCCCCAAGGTACTCGCAACGACGCCCCTTCGACAGCGATCCAGCGGCTGGTTTAGCGGGTTCGGTCAACGACGCATGACAGCTATGACAGGTCGAGCTGTGCTCGGAAAATATCTGGTCCCGACATTTCCATGATGGAGCACACGGCGGACGAAGCCGAGTCGCCGCCGCCGTCCGGATCACTCGCCCAGACCCCTGTCCCCAAGGCTGCAAGTCCCCTTTCTTGTTCTGGTGCTATTGCTGTGCTAAACCGCTGCTGACCATCCTTTGCTGCAGTGTGACAGCTGTCGGGTTCGAAAAGTAGGTCTTCTTTGCGCTTTGGTTAGATCGTGCGATGCAGGCCCAGGCAGGTTGAGACTAATACGACACTCGACGGCGCAGATCCGCTGCAACCGGGAATCCCCTTGCGCCCAGTGTGTGCAGGCCAAGATCGAGTGCACCCATGCTGGGGCAAAACCGCGAGAAAAACGTACCCGGATTCTCCTGACACATCAGTAGTAAGTGTCTGGGGCGGTGGCGCTAATTATAGTCTCGGCTTATCCAACCTTGCCAACCAGCGAGAAGAAGATTGACCACATCGACCGCCGTCTTGACGGGGTCGTCCGGTTGCTGGAAGAGCTCAAGGCGCAGCTTCCGTCGTCCTCCACGGCACCATCCCGAGCGGCAGCGTCTACAGCCCCGGCAACCATCGCGTCCTCCAGCCCTGCGAGCCATGTCAGCCCGTACGGGAACCACGCGAGCCACAGCGAGTCGGCCACGGGCACCGTTGTCGAAGGCGAGTCTTCCCTGACGGCGCACTCGGTTTTTGCCAACGACCTCCTCCAGAAAGTTGTGAGCAAAGATGCTGGGCCCGAGATGCGCGAGGGTATCGAGGCTCTCCAGCACATGGTCGAGTCCATGAAGAAACAGCCGGCCGTCTCCGAGATGACGTACCCCCACGCCAAACCCGTCCGGCCGGTGACCCTCGAGGGGTGCGAGCTGCCTCCGATCGACCAGACGCTTCACGTCCTTAAGCTCACCAAGTGTAGGTGATGCAATGTTTTGGGCGGCGTCGCCAGGGGCGGGCATCTGTTGACGAGAGGCCGCATCAGCGCACAAACAGGTCGCCCTTGCGTGGGTGTTTGACTTGTTCAACATCGACCGGTTCCCAGAGACCTGCCTCGGGGTCTACATGGCCGACGAGTCGGACACAGTCCGCTTTATTACTGCCAACGTCTCCCTCCATTACCTCTTTTGGGCCTTTGGTAACCTGCTTCCCGAGAAGCAGGACGAGTACCTCGGCTTCTCTCGCCTCTGCGGCGTCAATATTGAGACCGCCCTCTCTGCCCTGCCTTTACACCTGCCGGCAAACGACGACGTGATTGTGGCTCTGTCGCTTGGGGTGAGGACATGCATGGTGTCTCAATCGCTCATGTATTTTCAGGGCTGACTCACGGATTTGCGAACCCTTTTCGTAGGCCTTTTACGCCGTCGAGCTGGCCAAGCCCTCGCTGGCCTGGATTCTGTCGTCAAAAGCCTCTGAGCTATGCCAGTCACTGGGCTACCATCGGATCGGAACCTACGCTCACGAATCCCCGGATGAGGCACGCCGCAAGCAGTTCCTGTTTTGGGTTGTCTATGTCCTCGACAAGAGCCTCTCGCTCCGTATGGGGAGATCGTCAACAATCCATGATTACGACGTCACTATATCCATCCCCTCCATCACGAGCCCGGACGCAACTGCAAACGACGCCTTCTTCGGTTTGTGGGTGGTGGGGTCGAGGATCCAAGGCGAGGTTTACGAACTCTTATACTGCCCCGCAGCCATTGCACTGCCCGAGTCGACGCGAAGGTGTCGTGTGCAAGCCCTCCTTCAGCGTCTCGCCGAGCTCGACGCACTCACCTTGGAAGCATCCGTGAGGCCAAGTCCCGACTGTATCGATAGAGGCGTGCTGACAACGAATGCGCCAGGGAAAATGGAACCAGGCTTCGAGAGAAACCAGCGGCGAGGACATGACCGACTTTTTTGTCCTGTCAGACCATGTTCTCCGGCTCTCGGGCCGGACACTCATCCTCCGCGCGGTCCCCAACCCACCGGGGTCACTGACGACCTTCACGGCCGAATGCATAGAGGCTGCCAGGGAGACGCTGGGCCGGCACCAAGAATGTATGGCTGTGGTGGAGAGGAGCACAGTCGGGCTGTTTTCGACCTACATGAATTGGTATGTACTCTACGCTGTGGATCAACGCAGGCGAGTCCTCCTGACAGCCGCTAGGACTATCTTGTTTGCCCCATTCGTCCCGTTCATCGTCCTCTTCTGCCAAGTCATCGAGACGCGGGACACGGCCGATCTCGCGCGCTTAGACGCCTTCATCGCCACCCTCCAACCGTACCCGACGGTCACGGATGGCGTCGACAGGCTCCGCCGACTGTTCCAGGTTCTGTACAGCATCGCAGCGCAGCACGTTGCGTCACAGTCTGGGGCGGGAAAAGACGACCCCCAGTCGAGCATGCCAGAAGTAGACACCTGCTTGGCTACCCTGGGCTTTCCCTCGCTGCCCGTCTTGGGACAGCAGGAGCCGGGTTACTTTCCGGGCGGCGCTGGCAACCCTGGCGACCCTGGACTGCAGCGGGGCGTGAACCCGATGATCTGGATGGGGAATGGAACTCAACTGGAGGACTGGTTCTACAACAACCAGCAGATGATGACGTTCTTGGAGGACGGCTTCCCGGACGAGGGGAGATGGGGAGGCAGCTAGTCTGGAGACGTGGGATGACGTCCGGTGTTCGATTCAATGTACAACAACCCGCTAGGCTAGACGAGGGCCAACCACGACATGATGGCACAACCCATAGCTCCCTTGTCGTAGCCGACTGCCGAGTCGAGGGCCACCTGGACGTGTGCTTCGCCGTCGCACTCGGCCAGCACCCTCTCCTTTCCCTCGAGCAATGCCCGCCAGTCCGTGCCCTGGGAGCCTGCCACCGTCTCGGCCCCCGCGTAATCCCGTGCAAAGTCACGGCAGCAGCCCAGGAAGATCTCGGCCGTCCCAACCGTGATCAACGCCTTGCGGACCAGGCCGCGAGGGCCGTCGTCAAACACCTTGGGCCAGACCTCGGCCGCCGCCTCAGTGCCGCCCAGATTTGCCCAGATCTCATCTCCCCTGCCTTGCCACGCATCACCAAACGCATCCACCTGGGGCCGGTTGAGGTAATCCCGTCCGTCGTTGGTCTGGTAGGTGCCAAAGTCCGCGCCGACGGCCAGTCTCACAAACGGACTAACGAGCAAGGCTGCTCGGAACTGCCCGTCAACCTTGAGAGGGGGGGCATACGGCGATGGGTGGACCAGATGCGCAAGGACGGCACCGACGAGCTGTCCGCCCGCACTGTCGCCCGCCAGAATCAGGTCACTGGGCAGCAGGCATGACTTCTCGAGGAGATGGCGGACTGTCGCGACGCACTGGACCAACTGCGTGGGGTAGGGGTGCTCTGGCGCAAGGGCGTACTCGAGGATGACGACTTGGCTGGCACGGCAGGACGCGGCGCATTTCATGATGAAGGGCATGTGGGCTTCGCCGCGGAGGGGGTTGACGAAACCGCCGCCGTGAAAGTAGACGAGTGTCGGGCCGGTTCCATTTCCATCCTGGGAGGCAGCGGGAGGGGTGAGGAAGTGGAGGATTGGCGGGGGTATCCGGAGGTCGGCGGCGGCGGGCGTGGGTTTCGAGTCTTTCACGAGAACAGTCTTGTGCGCGATCTTGTTCTTGCGGCAGTGCTGCGTGATGGCCTCGCCTGTCGAGACGCGTCGGACCAGCCAGCGCTGGTGGCGGTTCGAGAAGGTTGTCCGCTGAGCTTGCAGAAACGTTAAGGCGAGCCTCT
Source organism: Staphylotrichum tortipilum (assembly GCA_033296695.1). NCBI lineage: Eukaryota > Fungi > Ascomycota > Sordariomycetes > Sordariales > Chaetomiaceae > Staphylotrichum > Staphylotrichum tortipilum. The sequence goes on along the minus strand of MU855493.1, from coordinate 6,429 downwards.
GGCGCCAGTGAAGGGCTGGGTTTTTGTGGACTGCAAAAGCCGCGAGCAATCGGATGACTGATGCTCTCTGTCAGCGTTCTGGGCACTGCGCTTATGACATGTGGGATCCGCACCAAACAACGGGAGCAGCCCGAAAAACGCCACGGTATCCGCGGCCGAGAGTTCATCTGTCTCGGACGTATTGTTTGCGGCCATTGCGGAGCACCAACTACCGAGCCGTTGGTGTTTAGGGTCAGTGTTGTCGTCTCTTTCCTCGGTGCCTGCTGCACTTTGTTCGCGACGGGCGAGCCGAGGTAAACAAAGACAACGCGAGCGGGGTTTTTGGGGCTAGCGTCGAGCCCCTGCCCTGACAGAGGTTGAAAGCCATCAATTGTCATTAGGTGACCGCAGTCTCAGATTTCCCAAGCTCACAAAGCCATATTGGTCCAATGCTTTCAAGCTTGATACGGGCAAGCAAGTTGTTTTAGCCCCGAGCCAGACAAAAAGAATTATAGCCATGATCGCTCGCTGTCCAATACACCCGTGACCCTCGTTGTTGGCCCCTGGAATGCTGAAGAGCGACATTGGTTGTAATAACTAGTGACTTTTGCGTATGGAGGGCTCCATCGTCAACGCCTCACGCCTGCGGAAGGCCCGCCACATCAACAACCCGACTCGGCCAAGGGGGCCAGATCCCGGTTCGGGAAAAGGGCCGAGCTGGAACACCCGCTCCTCGTGGGTTCCTGGGACCCAACCTGCCGCTCGGGGTCCTACTGCGGCTGCGTTTACTCCCGGGCAAACCGCGGGCTTGTAATCTGGGGGAATTGCGACGCCATTTATTTGGAGAGATGAAGGCTCAACGTCAGCCGCGATAGTGGGTGCTACTGCGTGCCGTGCCTCTTCGTAAACCGCTGCCTGCGCCTCCTCATATTCTGCCGGCCGTGTCCGCGCCTCGTGGAAAGAATACGAGTTCCAACTGCATTGGAAGAATTCACTGGCCACATGTTCAACTTCATCTCAAGGTAACGTACCATCTCCCATCGACATACAACTCACAGGCTGAATCTGGCCGGCGACAAGAGCACCAACAGACATGATGGATTGGTCTCGCAATATCGAACCCTTGCGGAGGGAGCGGGACGCGGGTGAAACCAGGGCGGGCGTTTAGGTGCAACAGACGAAGATATAAGGACCCGAACGGACGATGATCGTGGGTGTCAACAGATCTCTACCCCCCAGCAATCTTGCCACTTTTGCTAAGTCAGAAAGCACCACTCCAACGGATCCTCAGCCAACCATCATGCATGCCGCCAACACCCTCCTCCTCGGCCTCATTGCCGCCGCCACCGATACCCTTGCAGCCCCGCCCCTGAACACCAGAGCCCAGGCCGTGTCCGCCATGGCCCAGGCCCCAGAGTGGATCATCAGGGACTTTACTCGGTCCTGCAACGCCCGTGGTACCGCATGCCGCGTCTCCTTCTCGATCGATACGCAGACCGCACCCGCCACCGAGTGTGGCTTCATGATCTCGGGCGCGCCGGCTATCCAGTCATCGACGAGCGGAATCACGTGCGGTCCGTACACCATCAGTTCGTCCTGGAGCGGCCAGTTTGGCCCCGACAACGGCTTCACGACATACTCGGTGATTGATTGGGCCAACCATTTGATCATCTGGCCCGCTTATGCCGACAGCGAGGTCCAGAACGGGGTGTCTGTCACTCCCGACAAGAGCTACGCTCCGCAGACGCTGGCTTAAGATGGGAGCGGGACGGAGGAGCCAGGACAGTGTGCGGGGGCATGGTGGGCCTGGAGCGCTGTTGGAGCGTAATATTAATCCAAGTAACTTGGCTTCTCAGAAGACTGTTTGGTTCTGCTCTTTGCGAGGTGTCTGCGTGAACGACTGCCGCGGTGAATACGACGGATCTCATTGTGCTGGTCTCCGGTGAGGAACGGCCTCCAGACTGGTGCGGAAAGCATCAGCAGACCAACTGTTCTCTGCATGAACAAACAGTTGTGGTGTGGTTTTAATTGTCATGTGCTGCGTACATGAGGGTTTCGACATCACGCCATATTCTGCCCCCTCCCGCCAGATTACCGGCTCTTTGCCACGCTCGTCGCGACCCCCGCCTCCAACTGATGCCCGCTCTCGCCAGTCGATGCCCTCGCCCTGCTCCTCCCTAAAGACCTGTCCACAATACTGCCAATGGTGCCCATGCTGAAGGGAATGTTTGCCGCGCGTGCTCTCCTAGGCGAGGGGATAATCTCAGGGACGGTGCCGCCCGACTCCGAGCTGCTGGTATTCTTTTTGCCCCGGTTCTGGAAGACGTGCGCGTACAGGGGCCGGATCGCGGGGATGCTGGAGAGCGTGATGGCGGAACCGAGCTCAGCGATGTACCAGATGACGATGTTGGGGACGCTCCACGTCGGGTCTTTTGACTGGTTCAGGTCGTGCAGGTAGGGGAGCCTGAGCAAGGTTGAAATCAGGGTGAACACGCCGAGCGAGCAGAGAGCCACGACGACGTATTTCTGTCTCTTTGACACATTGAGTTCTGGGAAGACGATAAGTCAGCATATGCAACATTGTGGGTCAGCTCGTGGGCGCTCACTCCTGCACAAGACCCAGGGCAAGCTGAGAATGACCACGTCGGTTGCCAGGTTGAAGCTCGCGTCGACGTAGTAGAACGTCGGTTGGTCGAAGCATCGTCCATCAACCGTCTTGTCCCAGTAGTAGTTGATGGGCCGGCACTGCAGGAACAAAGCAATGGTGAATGCGCTCTGCTCGACGCAGATGAAGCCGATCAGGCCGTACAGGAAGCTCTTTCGGTCATGGACGGCTGGGAGACACCAGATGAAGAACATGACGATGGCAACCTTGACCGTGCCGAGGGACGGAGGATACAGGACCTGGGAGGAGAAGCCGCACTGGAGGGCATGGTGAGTAAATGATCGGCCTGGCAGCATCTGCGTGCGCTCACTTTTTGCATGAGAACGGCCGACTCCTCGGAGATGGTCCAGATGTGATGGCCGAGACCGTACTGCATGGCTTCATGGTGTCAGCAGTTGTACAACGTTGGAATACTTGGACTTGGTGGCCTGACCAAAGATGGTGGCGATGACGAGGCCGATGTACAATACCTGACCGCGGTCAGCTCGGCCGCCGGATGGCTGGGGCAAGTGAGGGTAAGGCTACCAGCCCAGCGACCATCAAGACATTATCCTTGCCAATGTGGGTGAATCGCCATCTCGAGTACAACCGTAAGCACACGGTCGCAAAAGCCAACGGCAGAAAGGACCCCAGGAAGCCATAGATCAAGGCGGATCTGGTGGATTCGCTCTGGTGAGTGTGTTAGAAGGGAGGTTCCTTGGCATGAGTCTGAGTGCACGGAGGGACGAACGGGAACAACGTCTAGGGTGTCTCTGGGCAGCATGGTGCTCGCTGCGGCGTGAAACCAGGCCAAGGTCGCCCTCGACTGCACAACATCAACGAGATCTCATCAGGTTTGTGCTTGGGAGCATGTTGGTTGAAGGTTGCGAAGCTTTGGGTTGGGGCGCACAGACCCGGCCGCTCTCAGGGGGTGTTGCCCCTGGCAGCTTGCCGGGGTGAGGAGGGATCGAGTGTTGACAAGGAACTGATTGGATGGTTAAAACGGGGTTTTGCGCCGAGACCCATGCCGACGAACTGCTTGCCGTTCTGCCCAGCAGGAGGCGAATTTTTGCGCGGCCTGAGCTCAGGGGCTAACCCACAAACGCCCAATTGTGGCCAGCGCGATTCATCAACTGAGCCAGGTCCAGCCGACACAAGGGATAGACTCGAGAGGCATTTGTTACTATTAACCATTGGATGCTGAGAATTCCCATGCAAATCAAGTAGGTGCGTTCCTTCACTCGTCTTCTTGCGGTTCATCGGTACCATGTAGCTCCTCAAGTCGCGCCACAGGATACCGACGGCAGCCGGCGGCTCGTGTCTGCAACTTCCCCATCACTTCCTGGCCGCCACATCCCCGGACGCACCGCCGCTGTCACGATGTGACACGGTGATGGATACTTCGTGCGGCACCTGTGGACGATATTCCTCGGCTCCCCGGACAAGTGACTTTCCGAGACCCCGGAGCTCAGCCGCAGCCCGCTCTTCCTCCTCTTGGATGACGTGAGCCGCGATGTGCGCCGCGTCGTGTGCGGCATCCCGCGCGGCGTCTCGCGCGGCATCGCGGCCATCTCGCACCGTCACTCCCACGTGGCTTCTCACCGTCTCGAGCGAGTCCTCCAAGCTCCGGAGCCGCGCCGCCACATCCCCGGCCTGCACCTCCACCCCGTGCGAGACCGATCCCATGTGACTTCTCACGGTCTGAATGGTGCCGTCAAGTCCTCGCAGCTTGCCCGCCACCTCATCCGCCTTGATCTCGACCTCGCCGGGAACCGAGGCTGCGTGACCCCGGAGCTTCTTGATTGTGTCTTCTAGACCCCGCAGCTTGCCTGCGATCGCCTGGGCCTTGCTCACATCGACGCCGTCCATTCGCACGGCGGGGGTCGCGTTGTCGTCGTGCGGCGTGTTCGTGGCGATGCTGCGCTTCGTGTTGTCGTACATCTCTCGGATGGTGTGGACAACGTCGTGGATGTCGAGCGTGCAGCCGTTGAGGGAAAAGTCACGCTCGCGGTGCTCAATGTACTCGCGGACCTTTTTCCACTCGGCGGCGTACTGCTTGAAGCGCGCCGGGTAGCCAGATCCCTTGAGGTAGCTGAGAAAGCCGGCGATGACCGTGTTGATGGCGCCGAACGCCGTGATGGCCTTGTTGTCGGCATTGGCGGCGCCCAGCGCCGTCAGGGCGGCCGCAACGACGATCTGAAGAAAGTAGCACGCGTTGATGACAGCCGAAAACACCTTGTAGTTGTCCTTTGCTGTCTGTTCCGAGTGCACCACGCGCGCGTAGAGGCCGACGTTGTCAGCAGGGCGCGTCGCGGATTCGCTGAAGCCGAGATGGGGGGCATTGGTGATGCCCAACATGAGCCGGAAGTGCGTGAGACCGTCGTCACGCGCAGCGCGGTGGCCGCCCGTGGTCGGCGACGAGCCGAATACCGAGCCCACTGTTGTCGCTTGCTCCTCGTCTGTGCGGACTGGCGGCGCCCGTCGCCCAGCACCGACCACGCGGAAGAGAGCCTTGACAAATGCGGCCATGTTTGCCGTCTCTCACTCGTCTTCCTCGGACTCGCGTGCTCCTTGTTGGGGGCTGAGCATACGCATCAAGGGACGGGGCGCTCTCTACTTTTCAACGGCGATCCCAGCTCTTGGGTTGTCAGGTTACACGCGCCTGCGGTTTGACTCCACCATCCTGCCACGGACATCACGTCGCCGTTCAAATTTGGAGCGATCGGCGACGCGCCAATGATAAGGGCGAACCCTTGTGCGCGGGCTCCCGTCATTCTCGATGAGGTCCTGCGCCTTTTGCCGTCATTGGGCTGTGGCTGCTAGCAAGCCTCCCCTCTTGATGATCAACTTCCCCAGAGGGATGTCCAGCTCAGCCTCTGGCGCCCCGCTAGCCAAAGTCGGCTAACCTAATGTGACGGAAGGGAGAGGCCGTGAACACCGACGCCACAAACCAAACGGCGAAGCAGCCCAGCCGATTGGCTCGATGGGCGGCCCAGGTCTCGGGCGTTTCCGCTTTCTAGAAGACACCGTTTGTGGAGAGGGAATGGATGCTGAGAAGTTGCTTGAGTTGGACTTTATCGGCCCACAAATGTGTCTCGGAGCCAGCGCTCCTCACAAATCAAATGCTTGGCAAATAAATCAAATGCTTGGCAAATAAGCCAAACCAAATTGGGCCTCAGATTTGCCAAATCAGGCTTAGCAGTTGAGTTGATTCGGTTTGACTAGATTTGGCTCATTTGCCAAGGCCAGTGTGGGTGCCCATCCCCATACATAACCCCAACCCTGGTGCAGATATTTTTTTTCCTCTCCGCAACCACCCCCGCCACCACCCCGCCGCCGGCCACATCACCAGCAGCATCGCCGACCACATCGCCGCCCACTGCGCCTGGGCCTGAATCGCTCAAGTGGTCGATACCGACAACGCAACCCCATCGCCAGGCCGCAACGGCTTCCTCGACGCCGGTTACTACACCAATACGGAGGATCACGATGAGGTTGAGCGCTATTTTGCCGAGCGGCCCAGGCCGGTTGATGACCCATTGGCGTGGTGGAAGGCCAATAAAACGCAGTATCCACGGCTCTCCACGATGGCGTTCGACTATCTGTCCATCCCAGCCATGTCGTCGGAGTGCGAGCGACTGTTCAGTCGCGCCAAGCTCTGCGTAAGTACCCAACGACACTCACTTCACGCGGATTCAATCAACATGCTTCAGAGCTTGAAGAATTGGCTGGAAAACAGGGAGGTTGGAAGCAATGGCATTTGTGGTTCATGATTTTGACGTCGCGGTCCGTCGGGCGGGCGGGGG